>SKCR01045672.1:0-50771 GCA_019454045.1 Zanthoxylum bungeanum | reverse complement strand
CAGTACAAATATGAGAACCACAGCCAGAATCAAAAATCCAATTTTTATTAAGACTAGAAGTAGTCATATTTATCTCAATAACAAACATACCTGAGGCCGGTGCCTTGCCCGCCTGTATGTCCTCCTTATGTCCCTTGTTCATGCGGCAGTCACGCTTCCAGTGACCTTTCTTGCCGCATTTCAGGCAAACATCTTGAGACTTGTCCCTTGGCTTCCCAGAAGCCTTTGTTGACATGGCCTTGCCTTTGTTCTTATGCTTCTTCTTCTTAACACCCCCAGTTGCCTTGAGCCCAGCTTTCGGCTTTTGAGATGTTGTTGCAAAGTGCGCCTCGCGCTTGTTGCCTTTCAGAAGTTCTTTCTCTGACTCCTTGAGAATCGACAACAACTCTCCAAGAGTGTCATCCGAATTCATCAGTTTGTAGTTGATGACAATCTGTTTCCAAGTATCGGGTAGTGACTGTAGAAGTACATCTATAGCCAGCTCAGACTCCAAGACTATACCCATATTAGCCAGTTCATCAATATCGGCTATCATTTGAGTCCCATGGACCTCAACAGAACTACCATCAGTCATACGGGTGCGAAAGATCCTCTTCACCAACTCGTACCTCGCCATCCGCTTATTAGTGCGGTGAAGATCTTGCAATCTTGCCATCATATTATAAGGATCCAAGTCCCTATTTTGGCGACGAAAGTGTTGAGTCATTGAAGCAAGCATGATTGACTGAGCCGTGTCACAATCATTACTGTGAGTTTTCCATAACTCCAGCTCAAGTGGCTCAGTGGGCTTAGGCCCGAGAGGTCTCTGAATCGTATACAGTATCCTCTCCGCCCCAAGGACTATCCTTAGGTTCATTTCCCAATCAGCAAAGTTTGTCCCCTTAAAGACATTGTCACCCATGATTATGTCACGGACATTTACCTTGCTTGCCATCTTAACTACGATAGTCCAACTATCTAGTTAACGATAAAATGGGTACAGTCAAACTGTTACAAGAAAAATAACATTTTATTAGTCCAACTAATGTTAAAATATTGACGAAATAAATTTTGTAAGCGCGTAAAGCTAAGTATCTGAATGAAATTGCAAACTCAATACTAGCCTCCCACTATTTTCTACAAGTCTCTAACCCTCTGTTGAGTACTCGGGAAATCCAATTTCCTAGTGGGCTAGGATCCCGTTAAATAACACACAACCTTGACTTTGGCCAACAAGTTGTATGATATTTAACTAGGTAGATCTCGAAGATCAATTGGATCCCATCCAATTCCTAGATCCGGTAGGTGGACATCCAAGTCCAAACATATATATCTAATACATACGTCAATGTATCCAATACATTTTCCTAACCATTTCCTCTGAATCAACTAAGCCTTGGCTTTGGCACAACAAACCTAATGATTCCAGTTAAGCGGGACCCATTGACGAGGAAAGTTTTGTAATCAATGTCGATGGACAAGAAGTGATCTTGACTTTGGCCAACAAATCACAACTTGGACAGGACACCGATGTGTGACAAAACTCTCATGATTCAAAACACATCCTCAATTGACAAAGGTCTTGACTTTTGCCAACAAACCAATGCCAATTTTGGATCTTGAGAAAGCATTCAATGGAAGGAAAATCGCTTAATATTGTTTGAGGGATTTTTCGCGTAATGGCAACCAATTAATTTATCTTTGTTAGGTCTCATCATCATACACCCTTAAGCATGCTTCTAAAACATCATAAAGCGCGTAAAGTAAAATAATAGTGATATACGGATGGATATATAAACAACTTGTTCCTAGAACAAATCACTCCCTTTCCTCTCCCCGCTAGCACTATTCTACTTCTACCCAATTACATAATACAATAAGAGAAACCTCATTTACATTGAGGGGAATTAGGTGAGAAGAGAATACAAAGAGATAAAGAGATAAGGCTGGACACGCAGGTCCAATTTATAAATTCCAAATTTACAATAATTTCTAAAATTACCCTTCCCTTCTAATATCCATCCGATATACACTATTCTACAACACATCCACATTCATTCATTCATTCAAGGCATGTTATACAACCAATCAAATCCAATTAATTAGTCTTTAATTAGGTGACAATACAATGTTCAAACAATTGTTTGCATTTGCGCGAGTCCAACTCGTTTTGAGAATAAATACATATGGTATGAATTCACGAATTATATCGAACTACTCGTTAAATCCAATTTAAGTCGTATTCAATACTAATCCTATTATTTAATTCTAAATTAAATATTTACACTTTTATTGTGCTTTTATAACTTAGATTCCAAATCTAGTACTATTGGGTCTCAAAGCCCAACTAACATCTAATGTCCGTTTAATTAAAGTCCGATGGGCTTTCTATTGATTTCATTAGGCTTGGGCCTTGGTCAATGTGGGTCAAACCCAATTTCCAAGCCCAATAAGGAATCACCCTCATTTGCCATAAAACCAATATCAAGCCCATAAGGCCCAATTAAACATAAAAGCCCATTTATTATATTTGGACTTAAATGGTGTGATTTAGGCCCATTTTGGATCCAATCCAAATGGTCCAAATCTACTTGGCCCAACCAAGCCCATTTATGACCAAATATAATAGTTTTAGGCCCAATTCCAATTTAAGCCCAATTAACTAAATTTTAAAATTCCAAATTTTATAACTTAATTAATTAAAGTGTATTTTCATGATTAATCCTTTAAATCAATATTCCCAAAATATCAAATTAATCTATTAATCATATTTTATCTTAAATACATGTCCAACATTATTTAATCAAAAAATCAAGTCCCTAATCATCATCAAGCATTCGGCCAAGGTGATTAATATGGTTCCGATTTCGTTTTCAATCCAATCAAGTCACAAATGATCATCTCCATATTATTTCAAGTCATCCAATGTCTTAAAATTAAAAAATCATCTAGTCCACATGCTTGCATGTATTCGGCCAAGCCTCATTGGGGTTGGAAAAATTAATCCAATTTATTTTCCATGAAATTGATGATGTATAATCCATTTAACATACATCTAAGCATATTTAATCAAGCAAACTCATCAAATCATGCTTCAAACAATTTTCCCCAAATAACATCCTAATATATTTGCATGCATTTTTAGGCTCAATGATACCATTGTTGGGAATCTAATAACCATGTCCCAAGATCAATAACAAGCAAAATATATATAAGAATGAACTATATTGAAGTAATGGCGGAAACAATACTTACAAAATCGGAATGTGGATGCGTTTGATGAAACGAAACTATCTCCTTTGTGCAGTGAAGAATTCGGCCAAGATGAAAAGAAATGCTCCAAGCAATGTTTGATCCTTCCAAGCTCTAAGATGAGTTTCCCATAACACCTTTGTATGATCCCTTGATGGTGCTAGCCAAATATGTGATTTAATGTTCCAAACACACACACTTTCTTCAAGCTTTTTGCAACAAAAATGAAGAAATGGAGAGGGCTGTGAGAGCTTACTGTTTCGGTAAGCTTGAGAGGGAGAGAAGATGTGATTTTTGTCTCAAAAATCAATTTATATTTATGTCATAATAATTATTAAATAATAATATATTTATGACACAAACCATGCAAAGGCTTAGAGTGTCTAACACTCAATTTCCATGCAATACCCTTGAGTGCTTTGTACACTATCTTCATGCAATACATCAACAATTAAATAATGCAAATAATGACAAGTGTCATGTGGGCCCCACACGTTTCCAAATGAAAGTGGGCCCACGTGCACTCACGCGTTCAGGTTCGATATTTCCGAAATACCGAGCTTTCGTCGCGACGTTAATTAAATCGAATTTAAATAAATAATTGCGCCTAGCGAAATTATTATTTACGTCGCTAACGAATTAATTCTAAATTAACTCGTTTGCCCGAATTAAAATCTAATTTTAATTTCGCGTCGAAATCGAATTCCGATTATTATATCGAATATAATAATTTTACGATTAATTCTAAATTAATCGTTCTCTCTCTTTATATAGTACTTTATCCAAGATAAAGTCTCTCCGTAATTAATCCAAGATTAATCGAGTTTGAATCATACGTCATTGGTGAATCTTCGGGAAGCGACCCAAGAGACCTCTAGATATGTTGGCAGTAAATCCGGTTGTCGAACTATCCGAACACGTACGTACCAAGTACTACGTTTTTACCGATTTACAAGACAAGGTTAGCCTCTAGCAAAACGCCATGCCTCCCAATTCTCTAGAAATATTCTTACTGGAATATTAGATCTATAACAGGCGTAGCATACCGTAGTATAGTGTATATCGAACCAGTATCGGATGATCACATGTAAGGCCTGGGGCTGGAGATGTGTCTGCCCCGTACGATACACATATCGGACATCAAGCAACCAGTCTCTTTGAATCGGATAATCCTGACCTAGTCATATTATCCCGATGGTTGCAACCATTATAGAGTACTAGTTCTGTATCCCTCGCGATCATCATCTCCATATGTCTGAAGTGATACTTCCATCTTGACATCACACCCAATACACTGCGATTCTCGATAAACCCAGAAGAGGTGTACACAGAACCCGTTAAAGCCCTGGACCACCAAAACTAAAGTTTACCGATTGTCGTAAGTACTAGCGATGCAAGTCTCAGGTTAAGATCATATGCACCTACCCTGAAGCGGACTCCCATAGACACGCAGACACACTACCAATGGGATTCCGCGGGGTCTATCCAGAGCGAAGCTGTTTTCCGTACCATCGGTAAAACACAACCTCCTACCGCACTTGCATAAGTATCCTATACTTAAATATATGAGAACTATGCCGTTGTGCCCTCACAACATGCACGAGTGCAGTACTAGTCTATTCCGCATTATCGATGTCCAATCTCGATAATACTACGACTAGGGATATTTAATGATTAAACCTTTATGGATTGATACTGTCTCATATCATCACAATCCGGAACTAATCATAGGGACTTTTACCATTTATATTTCTAAGTAAATAAATTACAAAACGGTAAAAGGCAATTTCATTACTACATAGTTAATTTTGTACAATAATACAATATCATTTACAAAATAGTGACGCTATGGGTCATTACTGTCTAACAAGGCCCATATCAGCAGAGTTTTGGAATGAATCCCAGGGCTGAGGTCCACACTGTCAGAGTTTTGGAAGGAATCCAGGAACAAATCCTAGATCATCATGAAGTGTCGGGGACTGTCATAGATTATCATAAATTTTTGTGGACTACTGTGGATTATCATGAAGTGTCGTGGACTACCGTTGATTATCATGAAGTATTGTGGACTACCGTGGATTACCGTTGATTATCATAAAGTGTTGTGGACTACTGTAAATTATCATTAAGTGTTGTAGACTATCGTGGACTACCGTTGATTATCATAAAGTATCGTGGACTATCGTGGACTATGAAGATTATGAAGATTTTGTGGATTATGTGGACTACCGTGAACTATGAAGATTATGAAGATTTTGTGGATTATGTGGACTACCGTGAATTATGAAGATTATGAAAATTCTATGGATTATGTGGACTACCGTGGACTACCCTAGACTATGAAGGTTATGAAGATTATCTAGATTATGTGGACTACCGTGGACTATGAAGGTTATGAAGATTATGTGGATTATGTGGACTACCGTGGACTACCGATGAGTGTTGTGGATTATCGTGGACTACCGTGGACTACCGTGAAGAATTGTGGACTACCGCGACGCCCTAGGTACGGGGCCTAGCACCATCAAACCAACACAACAGGCGGACCAGGTGACAGCTGGCGAGCCAGGTAAGTAAAAATGCATTGCACGAACTTTGATAGGATTGTCATTAGCACACACTGAACAAATCCCATCAAAGTGGGGGCGACTGTAGGCATTGCATTTTTGCATACCAAACCCGATGATGAGTCTCGTAAGGAGGCACTACCTTTAAGTCGTGGAAGTAGCGGAAAATGGCCGTCGGAAAGGAAAAGTCAAGAGTCGACATATTATTTTGGAATTATTTCGCTAAGTTCGCTCTGAGTTCGCTTGTCAGATCTTTGTTTCGAGGCATATCCTTGGCCCAAAATCACCGCAAACCCTTCCATGCCCCTCCATTTTCGACCACACTCCCTGTCCATTAAGCCCCTTTTGTCATGTATAAACATGTCTTAAAACCATGCCTACTGCCACACTTTAGACCTGAAAAATAATCCCTTCAAACTAATCCTAATAGCCCCACTGCACAGTAGCCATTCAACGTGAAACCCTAGCTCCATGTTGCACTGCCGTGTGTTCATAAGCCTTTGAAACACCCACTACCGAAACCCTTATCACTCACCATGCACACGTAACAAATTAACCCTAATTGCCTCCATGTATGCACGTGAAACCGTGGCCCTAAAACACCCCCCATGCACACGAGAACCAGCCATGCAACTCCCTCACTGACCATGCATTGCCATCAGCCCACGTACCCATGCAACTCCCTCTCACATAAACTGCCAATTCACGTGAAACTCCCTCTCACACGCCCCCATTCACTGCCTATATCCACGCACAAGCAACTGCCCTTATGCCCAATTTCACGCACACAAAAGAGACCCCTCCACCAACCCTATACCATTTAATGGCCTCCCTCACCAAGTCAAGCATCTCCCCCACACCATTAACTCCCTACACCCCATGCCCATCACCTCCCACCTCCTTTTGATTCATTTTCAAATCACCTTTGTATATTGTCAACAAAGCCACACAATTATGCATTACTTTTCAACAAAGTTTTGTATCAAATTTATTACCCTTGGCCTACCTAATTAATGCTCACCTTTGTTGCCTATATAAACCTCCATTTCCTTCCCTTCAAACACCAAGCACATATCAAGAGACACCAAGCATACATCAAGCACATATTGAGCATACACTTAGTCTCCAAACTACCCTCCTAAAGCCACGCCAATCCAGCAGCAAACTGCAGCCCCTGAACACGCCATTTAGCCTTCACTGCACAGCCCTCTAACACGCAAAATACAACCCATGTTCAGCCTCTTTGTCCACGCCAAATACCCTAACAGAACAGCCCCTAAATAGCCCTATAACTCACGCCAAAGCTGCCCAGTTCAGCCCCCACATTCACGCACAAAACAGTCTCCAACCAGCCCACAAGTCACGCACAAACTGCACCCATTTTGCTTCTGCAGTCCATGCCAATTAGCATCCAGTTCAGCCCCTCAATTTCCACTTAAATAGCCCCAATTTTAGCCCTCAAACCAGTGAACAAACTACCTCATTAACCCCCTGAAATTCGCCCAAAACAGCAGCTCATTACACTCAAAACAGTGACCAAATTCACCAAAACAGTGAATAAAAAACTGCACTTGAAATCCTTTGAGGAACCGAGCAAACGGCAACCTAATACCCCTCAAAATTCACCAAAACAACCTATAATTCATCACCAACCAGTAAGCCAAGTGTGAAGACCTGGAACGCAGCGAAACGAACTCAAAACAGCGAGCAAAGTGCCAAAGCAGTGAGAAAAATGTCGAAACAGTGAATCGGTGGAATCGTGGTGACTTAGCCTTTCCGACGGCCGTGTAACGCGTCTCCGAGCAACGAAAAAAAAGGTTAGACCTGAGGGTTTATATTACAGAATTTTCTCACATAAAATAATGATTTAAAAATGTATTTTATGGCATTTTAGCATGAGTAGTTAACTTGGCATGTTGTTGGAATTGGCTCACATGAAATAATGGTTTAAAAATGTGTTTAATGTGCTTAATTAGTTTAGTATGTTGTATTAAATTTATTTGCATGAAATAATGATTTAGGAAATGTATTTTTACTTGTTTAGTATGAATGATTAGCTCGGCATGTCGTTTAGGGTTAATTCACATGAAATAATGACTTAGAATGGTTATTTGAGCATGTTATTAGTTCACATGAAATAATGACGTAGGAAGTATGTTTAATTTAAATGGTTATTTAAGCATGTTATTTAGGATTAGTTTACATGAAATATTGACTTAGAATATGCGTTTAATAATGCTAGCATGAATAGTTAATTTAACATGTTAATTAATTTAGGTTACATAAATTAATAAGGTAGGATTGCATGTAATTTGTTTTTCTGTCGCATGAATGTCATTAATTAGTACGTGATGTGGTTTTGAGTGAATGGAATATGTATTCTTTTTGTGGTATATTGGATGGAAACCCGGACATAAATTCCATAGCCGAATCCGAATGGACGGTAGTATGGTTTGCACTCGGGATACAACGCCCCGTACCACTTAAAAGACTCACATGTTTCATTTCACTCAAATTTGTATTTGAAGCATGATTAGATTGTTGTAATGTTGTTTTTACTTTCAAAGCATGTGAACTTAGATTTAGGCATGTATGTTGAGTAGACTTGGTTAAAATTATACAAATCCATTCATTACAAGTGACATAAGTAAGGGACCATTCCGAACCCAACGGTTTGAGGTCTTCCCTTGCGAGGGGTGAGTGCGGCCTTAAATCTCATTTTCCCGGTTCACACCGGGTGGCGACTCCATTATTCTCCGGTTTAGTCCCCCGCGGGCTACTCCGTACTCCCAACTAGGCCCTGAGTCTAGAACAGCATGCGTCGCCCAGTTTCTGTGTCTACAGTCTGGCGACTCCACTGGGGATAGAGAATCGGCCTCGAAACATGTCTTCTAATGGTTGGATTTGTGTTTTAATTAACCATGTTTACTGTAAGTTTAAGGAATTTAATCAAAGGCATTGTTAGGGCTAGGTGATGTTTGGTGTCTTCCTTCACTCACTACCTTTTTACAAGGAAAAGCTGTGAAGGCACCTAGATAATCATTTTCCTAGGGGATGGTTGGTGTCTTCCTTCACTCACTACCTTTTTATAAGGAAAAGCTGCGAAGGCATCTAGATAATCATCTCATGTGATAGACTAATTTGGAGGACTCGTTGTTTATTCCTGTCACCAAGCGATAAGAGCCTAAGGGGCTTGGGTATCCACAGTGAGCCTCGCTCCGCCCTCCCTCTGGGGAATCTACAACGGGAAGTCCATTTGACAGTTAGTCACATACCTTAACTTGTTGACATATAAGGTGCACTCACTTGGTCGTTTGAACCCTTGAATGGGGAGTCCTAGTTGTGGGTAATCCTTTGTCAATAAGGGCCTTTGTTTACATTCCTAGAACTTACACATGAACCTTAGTTTTGTGACCAGTAAAAATTACTTATTTATGCTTGTGTTTTGGACCATTATCATTTGGATTCAGTTGGACTTTTTGTCAATAAATGTGAACTTGTTGGGCCATTTAATCAGGGACAAGTTCATGTCCTTTGACAATTAGGCCAAAAGCTTCTAAAATGCTAATGGGCTATTTTGTGTTTAGGCCTCTTATTATTTGAAGTCATTTAGTTATATTATCGCAAAGTGTAAACATGTTGGGCCTTTTCAACTGGGACAAGTTTGCATTACGCAATAGTGTGACTAAATACTTTGAAATGATAACGGGCCGACTATTGTAAATTCTTATACGAGCTTATTTATTTCATGCATTAATACTCATCTCACGCATATCATGCATACATGCATCATGCTAACCCTTGTGTTTAAAAAAGCCATCATAGATTCCCATTGGGTTAGGGAAGAAGGCAGACTCATCAAAATACCAGTGATAAACATGAGTGAATCTGTCAACGAGAGGTCCCGAATGGATCAGATGGAAGCAAATCTCACTAAAATGACTGAACAACTGCAAGCTCTGACTGCTGCCATGTCTAATGTAGCTGTGCCCCGTGCTGGGGGAAGTTCTGAAAATGAGAGGCGTGAGGAACCTCCAAACAAGGTGAATGAGGATATTCCTATGTTTGATGATGATATGGCTGAATACGCCGCTGGGAAGATAGCCGGGTCTCAGGACGAGATACAGAAACTCCGTGACCAGGTAGAATCAGTTACTCGCAAGATGAAGGGAAAAGATGAAGATCTGCTGGATTATGGATCGATGACTTTCGAAGAACAGCTGCCAGCACAGTTCAAGATGCCTGATATGGCTAAGTTCAATGGGAATGGGGATCCGAGGGTGCATCTCCGACAATATGTATCAGTTATGAGTTCAGTTGGCTTATCTCAGCGCCAAGTACAGAAGATGTTCGGGATGTCACTCGAGGGGGCACCTGTGGTTTGGTATCATAGCCTTGAGAAGAAAGTGAAGGAAGATTGGAGGGAGTTAGCTGATGCCTTCCTGAAACAGTATGTCACTGATTTGGAGATTGATCTATCACTCCGTGATCTGGAGAACATCAAGCAGAAACCGGAGGAGAATTTTAAAGAGTATGTGGACCGATGGAGAGGACAATTATTGAAGATGCAGACTCGGCCCTCGGAGAAGGACCAGATAAAGATGATCATCAAGGGTACCAAGCCCCTTATTTATGGTAAGCTGAGGAGGATGTCCTCCATGATCATGGATTTTCGACAGTTGAGGGAAACTGTCATGGACATTGAAGAGGAAGAAGTTGAGAACAGAAAGTTTTACGGCCAGAATAGAAGAACTTCTGAAACCAAGCCCGCTAGTGCCGAGGTCACTGCCATCAGGAACAGACGATTCTCCAACCTTGGTAGGCCTCTATCAAAGGTGTTTGAAAAGATGAAAATGCAAGGGCTCCTAAAACCTTTAGAACCTAAACCACTTCCAAACCCTGTGCCACACTACCTTGACTTGAACTTATTTTGTTACTTCCATCAACAAAAGGGTCATGAAACTGACAATTGCCCCCGCCTCAGGCATGAGATCCAAGACCTCATTGATACCCACAAAATACCCGACCCAGAGAAAGAATATCCAAACACATACAATAACCCCCTGCCCACCTACATGATCAACTCCAACCTACCCGAAAGCTTCGTCCTCCAAGATTTCGACCATTCAGCTTATCTCATGAAGAAAGAGGATAACAATGGTGAAGAACCATAGGCCAAGGAAGAAGGCAATGCTGCAAATGATGAAGTTATTCCTCATAGTTTATTTGATCCTTCTTTTTGTAGACATTGATTTAGTCTACCTGTTTGAACCATTTTCTTGAATGATAATAAAGACGTTCATTTCCCTCACTCGCCTGAATATGCAATAAGCATTCAACCTTGGTATTACGATACTCAACGATGCTTAGAACATGGAGAATCTTCAGAAGAAGCAAGCAGAAAAGATAAGATAGCCATTCAAAAACTGGGAAATAGACCAGTGGGGTTGTCAGACCTAGAAGAGAATGAGTTCACCAAGCCAATCAATGTTGACAGATTGAAGTTGTATTTTGCCTGAGAGATAGAAAGCTGGATAGTCACCCACAGAAGACCTAACCTGATGGGAAAAGGAACTCATGCATGCATACACGTAACAAACTTGCATCTTGTCTTCTGTGTTTTGTTTTTGTTTCAATTTCACAGGTTTAGAAGATGGAAGAAGAAAGCAACGAGAATAACATAATCAAGAATCTTGAAAGCACTGCATTGGGTTCAAGTAGTAATCCTTGGGTCAAGAAACGCATTGGTATCAGAATTGAGAAGGAATCTGAGGGTTGAGGCCCATTTGAGTTCGAGTTTCAGGAATGGATCCTGGGGGCGAAGCCCACATTCTCAACAGCAGAAAGGAATAATTCTTGAGTGAAAAAAAAAGGAGAGAGAAAAATCTTTGATAGCTAGATATATGTCCAGTGATGACATTATGTGCTATAAGGAGAAGCCTTAGAAGCAATAAGTGCGAGAAGTGTCCTTCGCCGGTATTCTGAACAGATCGATATTGATTAGACTCGTGAGCACATAGATGCAGGATCTCAACAGTGGAAGCCTGAGTGGTTAATGAGATGACTAGTTGAAGAGATGGTGGATCAGTGAATGACTGTTGGCTTGGATGTCCACTCTGGTTTACGTACGCTACGATATATGATATGGTCAGAAATAAAAGAAAAAGTCTCTAAAAAAAGAAAGAAAAAGAAAAATGGGCCGCCTATAATCGATAAGCGTGAAGCTACCCATGGGCGAGTATTAGGACCACCATGAGGAGAAATGCTACCTTAAAGGGTAGGCGTGCCAAGAAAAAGAAAAGAAAAGAATAAGAAAAGAAGAAGAATGAAAAGAATGAAAAGAAAGGAAAGAGACAAAAACGAAATGCAAGAGATCATATCATATTGAGTATGCTGAAGTAATCACAGAATGTGATCAAGACATCCAGGTCGGTTAGACCCACTGATTCGACTCTCCGAAACGAAATCATCAAGTTGGCTAACATAAGGAGCAAGCTGTGAAAGAGCCTTGGCACACACACACTAAGAGTCTAGTTCAAATCACCTATTCAGATGACTGGAGTTGAGCATACCCAGTACTTTGAAGATTCTCTGGCTTCAACGTGAAGCACCTGTTAAGGACGGAAATATATCTAGCTATCAAGATTATCTCGTAAAAGGAAAGGCAATATGCTGAAAGGAATTAGTAACATCAGTATCAGTTCTGCCAAGTATGGCATTCTGGGGGCGAGGCCCATCTCAGTTCAGTTTCAGTCTTATCGGGTATGGCAATCTGTGGGCGAGGCCCACATCCTAATCAAAATCAATTTTACGGGGTATGGCACACTGGGGTGAGCCCCGCATCAACTCAGAATGTGGAATGAATCCGGGAATGAATCCCAGGGTCGAGGCCCATATCAGCAGAGTTTTGGAATGAATCCCAGGGCTGAGGTCCACACTGTCAGAGTTTTGGAAGGAATCCAGGAACAAATCCTAGATCATCATGAAGTGTCGGGGACTGTCATAGATTATCATAAATTTTTGTGGACTACTGTGGATTATCATGAAGTGTCGTGGACTACCGTTGATTATCATGAAGTATTGTGGACTACCGTGGATTACCGTTGATTATCATAAAGTGTTGTGGACTACTGTAAATTATCATTAAGTGTTGTAGACTATCGTGGACTACCGTTGATTATCATAAAGTATCGTGGACTATCGTGGACTATGAAGATTATGAAGATTTTGTGGATTATGTGGACTACCGTGAACTATGAAGATTATGAAGATTTTGTGGATTATGTGGACTACCGTGAATTATGAAGATTATGAAAATTCTATGGATTATGTGGACTACCGTGGACTACCCTAGACTATGAAGGTTATGAAGATTATCTAGATTATGTGGACTACCGTGGACTATGAAGGTTATGAAGATTATGTGGATTATGTGGACTACCGTGGACTACCGATGAGTGTTGTGGATTATCGTGGACTACCGTGGACTACCGTGAAGAATTGTGGACTACCGCGACGCCCTAGGTACGGGGCCTAGCACCATCAAACCAACACAACAGGCGGACCAGGTGACAGCTGGCGAGCCAGGTAAGTAAAAATGCATTGCACGAACTTTGATAGGATTGTCATTAGCACACACTGAACAAATCCCATCAAAGTGGGGGCAACTGTAGGCATTGCATTTTTGCATACCAAACCCGATGATGAGTCTCGTAAGGAGGCACTACCTTTAAGTCGTGGAAGTAGCGGAAAATGGCCGTCGGAAAGGAAAAGTCAAGAGTCGACATATTATTTTGGAATTATTTCGCTAAGTTCGCTCTGAGTTCGCTTGTCAGATCTTTGTTTCGAGGCATATCCTTGGCCCAAAATCACCGCAAACCCTTCCATGCCCCTCCATTTTCGACCACACTCCCTGTCCATTAAGCCCCTTTTGTGATGTATAAACATGCCTTAAAACCATGCCTACTGCCACACTTTAGACCTGAAAAATAATCCCTTCAAACTAATCCTAATAGCCCCACTGCACAGTAGCCATTCAACGTGAAACCCTAGCTCCATGTTGCACTGCCGTGTGTTCATAAGCCTTTGAAACACCCACTACCGAAACCCTTATCACTCACCATGCACACGTAACAAATTAACCCTAATTGCCTCCATGTATGCACGTGAAACCGTGGCCCTAAAACACCCCCCATGCACACGAGAACCAGCCATGCAACTCCCTCACTGACCATGCATTGCCATCAGCCCACGTACCCATGCAACTCCCTCTCACATAAACTGCCAATTCACGTGAAACTCCCTCTCACACGCCCCCATTCACTGCCTATATCCACGCACAAGCAACTGCCCTTATGCCCAATTTCACGCACACAAAAGAGACCCCTCCACCAACCCTATACCATTTAATGGCCTCCCTCACCAAGTCAAGCATCTCCCCCACACCATTAACTCCCTACACCCCATGCCCATCACCTCCCACCTCCTTTTGATTCATTTTCAAATCACCTTTGTATATTGTCAACAAAGCCACACAATTATGCATTACTTTTCAACAAAGTTTTGTATCAAATTTATTACCCTTGGCCTACCTAATTAATGCTCACCTTTGTTGCCTATATAAACCTCCATTTCCTTCCCTTCAAACACCAAGCACATATCAAGAGACACCAAGCATACATCAAGCACATATTGAGCATACACTTAGTCTCCAAACTACCCTCCTAAAGCCACGCCAATCCAGCAGCAAACTGCAGCCCCTGAACACGCCATTTAGCCTTCACTGCACAGCCCTCTAACACGCAAAATACAACCCATGTTCAGCCTCTTTGTCCACGCCAAATACCCTAACAGAACAGCCCCTAAATAGCCCTATAACTCACGCCAAAGCTGCCCAGTTCAGCCCCCACATTCACGCACAAAACAGTCTCCAACCAGCCCACAAGTCACGCACAAACTGCACCCATTTTGCTTCTGCAGTCCATGCCAATTAGCATCCAGTTCAGCCCCTCAATTTCCACTTAAATAGCCCCAATTTTAGCCCTCAAACCAGTGAACAAACTACCTCATTAACCCCCTGAAATTCGCCCAAAACAGCAGCTCATTACACTCAAAACAGTGACCAAATTCACCAAAACAGTGAATAAAAAACTGCACTTGAAATCCTTTGAGGAACCGAGCAAACGGCAACCTAATACCCCTCAAAATTCACCAAAACAACCTATAATTCATCACCAACCAGTAAGCCAAGTGTGAAGACCTGGAACGCAGCGAAACGAACTCAAAACAGCGAGCAAAGTGCCAAAGCAGTGAGAAAAATGTCGAAACAGTGAATCGGTGGAATCGTGGTGACTTAGCCTTTCCGACGGCCGTGTAACGCGTCTCCGAGCAACGAAAAAAAAGGTTAGACCTGAGGGTTTATATTACAGAATTTTCTCACATAAAATAATGATTTAAAAATGTATTTTATGGCATTTTAGCATGAGTAGTTAACTTGGCATTTGTTGGAATTGGCTCACATGAAATAATGGTTTAAAAATGTGTTTAATGTGCTTAATTAGTTTAGTATGTTGTATTAAATTTATTTGCATGAAATAATGATTTAGGAAATGTATTTTTACTTGTTTAGTATGAATGATTAGCTCGGCATGTCGTTTAGGTTTAATTCACATGAAATAATGACTTAGAATGGTTATTTGAGCATGTTATTAGTTCACATGAAATAATGACGTAGGAAGTATGTTTAATTTAAATGGTTATTTAAGCATGTTATTTAGGATTAGTTTACATGAAATATTGACTTAGAATATGCGTTTAATAATGCTAGCATGAATAGTTAATTTAACATGTTAATTAATTTAGGTTACATAAATTAATAAGGTAGGATTGCATGTAATTTGTTTTTCTGTCGCATGAATGTCATTAATTAGTACGTGATGTGGTTTTGAGTGAATGGAATATGTATTCTTTTTGTGGTATATTGGATGGAAACCCGGACATAAATTCCATAGCCGAATCCGAATGGACGGTAGTATGGTTTGCACTCGGGATACAACGCCCCGTACCACTTAAAAGACTCACATGTTTCATTTCACTCAAATTTGTATTTGAAGCATGATTAGATTGTTGTAATGTTGTTTTTACTTTCAAAGCATGTGAACTTAGATTTAGGCATGTATGTTGAGTAGACTTGGTTAAAATTATACAAATCCATTCATTACAAGTGACATAAGTAAAGGACCATTCCGAACCCAACGGTTTGAGGTCTTCCCTTGCGAGGGGTGAGTGCGGCCTTAAATCTCATTTTCCCGGTTCACACCGGGTGGCGACTCCATTATTCTCCGGTTTAGTCCCCCGCGGGCTACTCCGTACTCCCAACTAGGCCCTGAGTCTAGAACAACATGCGTCGCCCAGTTTCTGTGTCTACAATAAGTGAAAAGAAAAATCAGATACAAGTAACGTATCTAACCCATAAACTAATAGTAAAAGATAACTAAGTCCCCGGGAACGGCGCCAAAAACTTGACTGGCGTAATCACACCCGTATAACGCAAGCGAACGTATCGTTCAAGTAGTATAAAAAGTATCGATCCCACGACGACTTAATACCTATTCTATCAATTTTAAAGGGCCAAATGATTACTATTATCCAATGGTTTGATTTGATTGGGATGGTGACTTAAAAAAAACTAAATTTCAAAAATAAAACAAGTAAAAATTGTACGAAAAATAATTTTAATAAATTCCAAATTAATAAAACTATCCAGGGTTGTGATTATTTCCAATATTATTTAAAGATAGTTGAGTAATATATTGATTTACTAACCTAGAACACTAAATTATGTAAAAGCTGTTGGTTTCTATTACCAAGCCCCAAGATCAACAAGAACAAGCAAAATATATAAATACATGAATGAATTAATTGAAGTATGGCGGAATCATACTCACAAAAATCGGAATGCGGATGCGTTGATGAAATGAAAAACTTCTCCTTTGTGCAGTGATGAATTCGGCCAAGGTGGAAAGTGCAGCTCCAAGCTTTGTTTGATCCTCCCAAGCTCAAGGATTAGTTTCCCATAACACCTTTGTATGATCCCTTGAAGGTGCTAGCCTTTGTTGTGATTTTGAATGCACAACTTCTTCAAATCTTGCCACAAAAATTGAAGAAATGGAGAGCCCAAAACTGCATGTAGTTTCGGCAATGTGAGAGAGAGAGGAGTTGAATGATTTTGTTACAAAAAATCAATTTATATTTATGCCATAATATTTATTAAATTAATAATAAACTTATGACACAAATCATGCAATGGCTTAGAGTGTCAAACACTCAATTTCCATGCAAAACCATTGAGTGCATTGTACACTATCTCCATGCAATGCATTAGAGTTAAATAATGCATAATATGACATGTGTCATGTGGGCCCCACACGTTTCCAAATGAAAGTGGGCCCACGTGCACTCACGCGTTCGGGTTCGATATTTCCGAAATACCGAACTTACGTCGCGACGTTAATTAAATCGAATTTAAATAATAATTGCGCCTAACGAAATTATTATTTACGTCGCTAACGAATTAATTCTAAATTAACTCGTTTGCCCGAATTAAAATCTAATTTTAATTTCGCGTCGAAATCGAATTTCGATTATTATATCGAATATAATAATTTTACGATTAATTCCAAATTAATCGTTCTCTCTCTATGTATAGTACTTTATCCAAGATAAAGTCTCTCCGTAATTAATCCAAGATTAATCGAGTTTGAATCATACGTCATTGGTGAATCTTCGGGAAGCGACCCAAGAGATCTCCGGATATGTTGGCAGTAAATACGGTCGTCGGATTATCCGAACACGTACGTACCTCGTACTACGTTTTTACCGATTCACAAGACAAGGTTGGCTTCTAGCAAAGCGCCATGCCTACCCAATTCTCCAGAAATATTCTTATAGGAATATAAGATCTATATCAAGTGTAGTATACCGTAGTATTGCGTATATCGAACCAGTATCGGATGATCACATGTTAGGCCTGGGGCTGGAATGGTGTCTGCCCCGTACGAAACATATATCGGACATCAAGCAACTAGTCTCTTTAAATCGGACAATCCTGACCTGGTCATATTGTCCCGACGGTTGCAACCTTTTATAGAGTACTAGTTCTGTGTCCTGCGTGATCATCACCTCCATATGTCTGAAGTGATACTTCCATCTCGACATCACATCCAGTACACTACGATTCTCGATAAACCCAGAAGAGGTGTACACAGAACGGGTTAAGGTCCCCAACCACCAAAACCAAAGTTTACCGATTGTCGCAAGTACTAGCGATGTAAGTCTCAGGTTAAGACCATATACACCTACCCTGATGCGGCCTCCCATAGACACGCAGACATACTACCAATGGGATTCCGCGGGGTCTATCCAGAGCGAAGCTGTTTTCCGTACCATCGGTAAAACACAACCTCCTATCGCACTTGCATAAGTATCCAATACTTAAATATATGAGAACTATGCCGTTGTGCCCTCACAACGTGCACAAGCGCAATACTAGTCTATTCCGCATTATCGATGTCCGATCTCGATAATACTCCGACTAGGGATATTTAATGATTAAACCTTTATGGATTGATACTGTCTCATATCATCTCAATCCAGTATTAATCATATGGACTTTCGCCATTTATATATCAAAGTAAATAATATTACAAAACGGAAAAAAAAGCAATTTCATTATCACATAGTTAATTTTGTACAATAATACAATATCATTTACAAACAGTGACGCTATGGGACATAATGTCTAACAATCTCCCACTTGGCCTATAGCCAGTCACTCAAGCATCTAATACCCGAACTATGTATGTGTCGTTCAAAAACTTGCTGAAGAACAGCCTTCGTCAGCGGATCTGCAATGTTGTCATCTGATGTGACCTTCTCGACCTTTACATCGCCACGATGTATAATCTCCCGAATCAGATGGTAACGTCGAAGAACATGCTTGGACCGTTGATGAGACCTTGGTTCCTTAGCCTGTGCTATAGCCCCGTTATTGTCACAATACAATGGAACGGGCTCAGCTGCTAACGGAACTACTCCTAATCCGATTAGGAACTTTCGGATCCAAACTGCCTCCTTTGCTGCTTCAGATGCAGCGATGTACTCCGCTTCTGTTGTTGAATCGGCAACAGTATCTTGCTTGGAAGATTTCCAGCTCACTGCTCCGTTATTCAAACAAAAAATGTACCCGGATTGCGACTTGTAGTAATCTTGTCGGTTTGGAAACTTGCATCGGTATACCCAGATACCGCAAGTTCTCCACCTCCATAAATTAAGAAAGCATCCTTAGATCGTTTAAGATACTTAAGGATATTCTTAACTGCTATCCAGTGACCTTCACCTGGATCGGCCTGATAGCGACTACACATGCTCAAAGCATATGAGACATCAGGTCGTGTACATATCATGGCATACATGATCGATCCGACTGCCGAGGCGAACGGTATCCGACTCATGTTGTCTCTCTCTTCCTGAGTCTTAGGACACATGTCCTTAGACAGAGAGGTACCTCGTACCATTGGAACCAATCCCCTCTTGGATTGTTCCATGTTGAATCGCTTCAACACTTTATCAATGTATGTACTCTGGGAGAGTCCAAGCAGCTTTCTAGATCTATCCCGGTAGATCTTTATTCCAAGTATAAAGGCTGCTTCTCCCAGATCTTTCATGGAGAATTTTAATGAAAGCCAAGCTTTCACCGACATTAGCATGGGAATGTCATTGCCTATAAGCAATACGTCGTCGACATAAAGGACAATAAAAGTAAGTGCTCTCCCACTAACCTTCTTGTATACACAAGGGTCATCTGCGTTTTGCACGAAATCATATTCTTTTATGATCTCATCAAAAAGCTGATTCCATGACCGTGATGCTTGCTTCAATCCATAAATGGATCGATTTAACTTACAAACCTTGTTTGCAAGTCTAGGTACGATAAAACCGTCAGGCTGTTGCATATAACATCCTCCAAAAGGTTTCCGTTAAGGAAAGCGGTTTTAACGTCCATCTGCCATATCTCGTAATCGAAATATGCAGCTATTGCAAGCATTATCCGAATGGATTTAATCATGGCAACAGGTGAGAAGGTTTCGTCATAATCAATACCATATTGTTGACGATACCCCTTCGATACAAGCCTAGCTTTGTACGTTTGTACGTTGCCATCCATGTCGGTCTTCTTCTTAAAGATCCATCTGCATCCAATAGGCTTTACGCCTTCTGGTGCATCAACCAGTGTCCAAACTTGGTTGGCGTACATGGAATCCATCTCGGACTTCATGGCTTCTTGCCATAAAGCGGAATCGATATTTTGTATCGCTTCCTCATACGTAGCCGGCTCATTATCCTCAATAAGATTAATATCTACATGAGGTGAGATCAGGAACCCATACCTCAGGTACTGTTCTGACTCTCTCCGACCTACGCGGTCCTTGTGTATGTGAAGTTTGTGGTACAGACTCATCCGGACGGTCTGTTCTTGTTCCGTCGTTGATTCATTGCCAGGAACAGTATCACTACGATCTTCATCGAGTTCTACTTTCCTCCCACTTACCACTACATTTATAAAATCCTTCTCAAGGAAAAATGCTTGTAGAGCAACAAATACTTTGTTCTCTTGTGGGTGATAGAAGTAATATCCTTTGGTTTCCCTAGGATATCCTACGAAAAGGCATTTATCAGATTTGGGTTCAAGTTTGGTACCTTCAAAACGTTTAACATATGCCCAGCATCCCCAAATCTTTAGGAAAGAGAAACCTGGTTTCCTTCCTGTCCATATTCATATGGAGTCTGTTCAACAGACTTCGACGGTACCTTATTCAAAATAAGTATAGCACTGTTTAATGCGTATCCCCAGAAGGATATTGGTAGCTCAGTGCGACTCATCATTGACCTTACCATGTCCAACAAGGTGCGGTTTCTCCGTTCGGACACACCGTTTAATTGCGGTGTTCCAGGAGGAGTCCACTGTGAAAGAATACCATATTCTTTCAAGTAATCTTGAAACTCATAACTTAAGTATTCGCCACCACGGTCTGACCGTAATGTCTAATACTCTTCCCTGTTTGTTTCTCCACTCGTGTCGAAACTCTTTGAATTTCTCAAAAGTTTCCGACTTGTGTCTCATAAGATACACATAACCGTAACGAGATGCATCATCTGTGAAGGTTACGAAGTAGTGAAATCTACCTCTAGCCTGGCTAGACATGGGCCCGCATACGTCAGTATGAACGAGAGCCAACAGTTCTGTGGCACGTTCACCTTTACCGCTAAAAGGTGATTTAGGCATTTGCCTAAAAGACAAGATTCGCAGACGTCATATGAATTGGGATCAAATTCGTCCAAGTACCCACTCTTCGAAAGTGTGGATATGCGAGTCTTGTTGATGTGTCCTAGACGACAATGCCACATATAAGCTTCATCTTTTAGATTACTCCTTTTGAGCCTTTTGTTTGTCATTTTAGGAGATTCATTTATATTCAAAATATAAAGACCGTTATTTGCAACAGCTGTGCAAATTTCTGCATCATTTATATAAATAACACCCAGTGTTTCTAAATACAAAAGTGTAACCCTGATGGGTTAACAAGGATACAGATATAATATTCCTAGTTAACTAGGTACAAAATAACAGTTCAAAAGTTTAAGTACATGCCCTGAGGGTAGTTCTAAAACAAAAGTCCCTACGGCAAAACAGCAACTGGTGTTCCGTTTCCGACCCGTAGATCCATCTCCCCAATGCCAGCACCTGCTATCCTACAGATCCTGCACATCAGTACAAATATGAGCACCACAACCAGAATCAAAAATCCAATTTTTAAAACTAGAAGTATTCATATTTATCTCAATAACAAACATACCAGAGGCGATAGCCTTGCCAGCCTTGATATCCTCCCTCTGCCCTTTGCCCATTCGGCAGTCACGTTTCCAGTGACCCTCTTGCCGCAGTTGAGGCAGATGTCGCGAGATTTGTCCTTTGGCTTCCTAGAAGCCACTGTCAACTTACCCTTGCCCTTGTTCTTGAACTTCTTCTTCCTCGCACCTCCAATTGCCTTGGGCCCAGCCTTGGCGCATGAGAGATCGATGCATAATACGCCTCGCGCTTGCTCCCCTTTAGGAGTTCCTTTTCGGACTCCTTCAGCATGGACAACAACACTCCAAGAGTGTCGTCAGTGTCCATCAACTTATAGTTGATGATGATTTGTTTCCAAGTATCGGGCAGCGATTGTAATAGCATATCAATCGTCAACTCTGCCTCCAAGACAATGCCCATCTTGGCTAACTCATCTATGTCAGCGATCATTTGAGTCCCGTGGGCCTCAACTGATGCGTCGTCTGTCATCCGGGAGCGGAAGAGTTTCCTTACTAGCTCATACCTCTCCATCCGCTTGTTGGTGCGGTGGAGATCACGCAATCTTGCCATCATGTTATAGGGATCCAAGTCCCTGTTCTGACGTCTGAAATGCTGGGTCATTGCAGCTAGCATAACTGACTGAGCTTGGTCACAATCGTCACTATGAGTC
The DNA here is from genome assembly GCA_019454045.1 of Zanthoxylum bungeanum. Lineage (NCBI taxonomy): Eukaryota > Viridiplantae > Streptophyta > Magnoliopsida > Sapindales > Rutaceae > Zanthoxylum > Zanthoxylum bungeanum. The sequence continues at coordinate 28,396 of SKCR01045672.1, read as the reverse complement.
TTCCATAACTCTAGCTCCAGTGGCTCAGTGGGTTTTAGGCGGGAGAGGTCTCTGAATAGTATACACACCCTCTCAGCCCCAACACTATCTTGAGTTCATTTCCCAGTCGGCAAAGTTTGTCCCTTTGAAGACATTATCGCCCATGATTATGTCGCGGACATTACCCTTGCCATCATCTTGACAACTATAGTCCAACTATAAAGTCAACGATGTTATGGGTACAGTCAAACTGTTACAAGCAAATAACAATATATTAGTCCAACTAATTATTAAAATATTGACGAAATAATTTTGAAAGACGCGTAAGGCTAAGTATCTGAACGAAATTGCAAATTCAATAATAGCCTCCCACTATTTTCTTCAAGTCTCTAACCCTCTAGTGGAGAACTCGGGAAATCACATTTCCTAGTGGGCTAGGATCCCGTTAAATAACACACAACCTTGACTTTGGCCAATAAAAGCTGTATGCTATTTAACTTAGGTAGATCTCTATGATCAATTGGATCTCATCCAATTCCTAGATCCGGTTAGGTGGACATCCAAGTCCCAAACATATGTATAATGTCAATGTATCCATTACATTTTCCTAACCCTATCCTCCGAATCATCTAGGCCTTGGCTTTGGCCAAAAACAAACCTAATGATTCCAGTTAAGCGGGACCCATTGACGAGGAAAGTTTCGTAATCAATGTCATTGGACAAAAAGTGATCTTGACTTTGGCCAATAAAAATCACGATTTGGACAAGACACCGATATGCAACAAAACTCTCATGATTCAAGTACATCCTTGATTGACAAAGGTCTTGACTTTGGCCAAACAAACCAATGCCAACTTCGGATCTTGAACAAGAATCATTCATGGAAGGAAATCGCTAATATTGTTGAGGGATTTTTCGCGTAATTGGCAACCAATTATTTATCTTTGTTAGGTCTCATCATCATACACCCTTAAGCATGCTTCTAAAACATCATAAAGCGCGTAAAGTAAAGTAATAGCGATATACGGATGGATATGAACAACAACTTGTTCCTAGAACAATCACTCCCTTTCCTCTCCCGCTAGCACTATTCTACTCTTACCCAATTACATAATACATAAGAGAAACCTCATTTACATTGAGGGGAATTAGGTGAGAAGAGAATACAAAGAGACAATAAGAGAAAGGCTGACACGCAGGTCCAATTTATAAATTCTAAATTTACAATAATTTCTAAAATTACCCTTCCCTTCTAATATCCATCCGATATACACTATTCATACATCACATCCACATCATTCATTCAAGGCATGTTATACAACCAATCAAATCCAATTAATTAGTCTTTAATTAGGTGACAATACAATGTTCAAACACAATTGGTTGCATTGCGCGAGTCCAACTCAATTTGAGAATAAATACTTATAGTATGAATTCACGAATTATATCGAACTACTCGTTAAATCCATTTAAGTCGTATTCAATACTAATCCTATATTTAATTCTAAATTAAATATTTACACTTTTATTGTGCTTTTATAACTTAGATTCCAAATCTAATACAATCGGGTCTCAAAGCCCAACTAACATCTAATGTCCGTTTAATTAAAGTCCGATGGGCTTTCAATTGATTTCTTTAGGCTTGGGTTTTGGTCAATGTATGGGTCAAACCCAATTACCAAGCCCAATAAGGAATCACCCTCATATGCCATAAAATCAATATCAAGCCCATAAGGCCAAATTAAACATAAAAGCCCATTTATTATATTTGGGCTTAATGGTGTGATTTAGGCCCATTTTGGATCCAATCCAAATGGTCCAAATCTACTTGGCCCAACCAAGCCCATTTTGTCCAAATAAATAGTTTTAGGCCCAATTCAAAATTAAGCCCAACTAACCAAATTTTAAAATTCCAATTTTATAACTTAATTAATTAAAGTGTATTATCATGATTAATTCTTTAAATCAATATTCCCAAAATATCAAATTAATCCATTAATCATATTTTATCTTAAATATATGTCCAACATTATTTAATCAAAAAATCAAGTCTCTAATCCTCCATCAAGCATTCGGCCAAGGTGATTAAAATGGTTCCGATTTCGTTTTCAATCCAATCGAGTTAGAAATCATCATTCCATATTGTTTCAAGTCATCTAATGTCTTAAAATTAAAAAATCATCTAGTCCTATGCTTGCATGTATCGGCCAAGCCTCATCAGTTTGGTTGGAAAAATTAATCCAATTTATTTTCCATGAAATGATGATGTATAATCTAAATAACATACATCTAAGCATATTTAAATAAGCAAACTCATCAAATCATGCTTCATACAATTTTCCCCAAATAACATCCTAATATATTTGCATGCTCTTTAAGCTCAATGATACCATTGTTGGTTTCTATTACCAAGCCCCAAGATCAACAAGAACAAGCAAATATATAAATACATGAATGAATTAATTGAAGTATGGCGGAATCATACTCACAAAAATCGGAATGCGGATGCGTTGATGAAATGAAAAACTTCTCCTTTGTGCAGTGATGAATTCAGCCAAGGTGGAAAGTGCAGCTCCAAGCTTTGTTTGATCCTCCCAAGCTCAAGGATAGTTTCCAATAACACCTTTGTATGATCCCTTGAAGGTGCTAGCCTTTGTTGTGATTTTGAATGCACAACTTCTTCAATCTTGCCACAAAAATTGAAGAAATGGAGAGCCCAAAACTGCATGTAGTTTCGGCAATGTGAGAGAGAGAGGAGTTGAATGATTTTTGTTACAAAAAATCAATTTATATTTATGCCATAATATTTATAAATTAATAATAAACTTATGACACAAATCATGCAATGGCTTAGAGTGTCAAACACTCAATTTCCATGCAAAACCATTGAGTGCCACTACAAGAAAAAAGGCCTTACTGACACTAAGGTTAGTGACACTAGGCTAAAAGTGTCAGAAACGACGTGTAAATGGGCCTATTTCCGTGTTTTTCACTTAAATATCAATAATACTGACACTATGGTATCAGCGATTTTAGTGTCAGTAATTACTATTACAATAGTATCAGTAAGAAAAAAAAAAAAAAACGCGTAGTCGTCTGGAGTCGAACCAACACCTCGCGGAAGTGACGTTTTTCGCATATATTACTGACACTAGAGTATCAGTAAATTTAGTGTCAGTAATTAATGATACCTTAGTATCAGTAAAAAAATTTAAAAAAAAAATTATTTCCTTAAGTCTGCTGGGACTCGAAATTGTAACCATTGATATAAATTTTTTTTTTATTGTAAGGCTTTACCACTGGGCCAAATCGTGACTTTTGTTCCTTAAACCGCGGTTTATAAAAATATATATGTATTTGTCGGGTCAAAACCTGAACCGTAGTTACCAAATCAATCTTAGTAATTTAGGGTTCCTCTCATTCCCACGGTCGTGTAGGTTTTCTACCTCTGCAAATCGTACGCATTTACACGCTCTAATTGATCTGTCATTCTTTGCAAAATTCCCAAATTAAAATATCCTCAGGGTTCCTAAGAAAAGACAATGAAACAAAACCCCCAAATTGAATGCAAATGAAATTAAAATCTCCCCTCAAGACTTTAGTAAAAACCTAGGGTTTTATTTTCCATTTTACTCGATCCGATACGTTTTGTAATCGAGATTCAAGTTGTGTTGTGCCTGATTCGAGCATCTGATTGGTCGATCTGGTCATGGATTCTCGAGATTCAGCGTAATCGACGGCCTCTGTTAATAACTCCATTGAAGACGACAACGGCGTTTTATCCGTCACTGCCACTCTTGCTAAAGAAGCCGCTCTCTACTTTCAGTCTCGTAAGTTCGATGAGTGCCTCGATTTGCTCAAACAGCTGTTGGAGAAGAAGCCCGATGATCCTAAGGTGATTTTAACACTTATCTTTAATGCTTGATGATTGGATCTCCTTACTTGTTTTTCTGGTTTACTGTTGGAAAAGATACGCCTTTGATTGAAATCTTAAAATGTGAGTGAATTGAGATAGTAGATTTGTTGGAAGACTGAGCATGACTGTTATTAAGCACTAGAGTAAGTGTCTCTGTGAGCTAAGAAACTATTTTTAGCAGAGTTACAAAGTTATGATATATATATATATTTTGGTGATATGCAACAATGAGAATATTTAGAATATGTCTAAATGAACTAATATTGATATGATAATTCTTTTTTATAGTGTCTAATGCAGCCTGGAAGTTTTGAATGCGGTTATTATGTGATGAAATACATGCAGCAAATTGTAACCAATGTGAACATTCTAAAAGACAATGTAAGTTAACAATAGTTAAGTTTTATCACTAGTCAATTAAGATATCTTACTGTTTAAATAATTTATTAACTTATAAATATTTAAAGTTCAAGGGGATTAATGAGTACACTCTGGAAGATATAACGCAACTCCGTGATGATTGGGCAATATATTGCACATATAATCACACAGTATAATGAAGAGGTAATTACAAGGACATGTTTACAGAGGTGATTATTACTTCCTATTTTTTCACTTTAATTCATGACATATTGGGAAATCTTCTATTCTTGCAGAATACAAATGACAAGGACAACATAGCTATTGTTCGTTGAGTTAATGAAGTAGTATGGTATTTCTCTTTTCTGTAAATTAATACATTCTTGTTTCTACTTTTAGCTTAGAATTTTTTCCCCAGATTTTTTACTTCAGTGAAAGCAATATGAATCATATCTTTTATTTCAGTTTTATGCCCTGATGGGTTTAATTTGGTGGGTTAATTTGTTTTATTTGTGAGTTGTGCTAGTGGGTAAGATTGCTTTGAGACTTGAAAGTTAAAACAATCATGATGTAAAATATTCTATTAACAGTGTCTCGATGTTCTCTATGTCAGACATGAACTTGGAGATAGTTTTTTACCTAATGAAGTTTTGCCATGTTCTGATTGATACTTGTTGAAACCTTTGGGGGATATGGCACCTGTCATCTGATGTGCTTTGAGGTGCAGCATGAATGCTATGCAAGCAGTATTTGATATATTGAGATCTAACATGTTTATCATCTATTTTTATGGCAATTACCTGGAATGTTACATTCTATTACATTTTGAGCTTTGAAATTTTAGTTTCCAGGAATTCCATAATGAACAACTATCTTGTCATCTTGATTGCTTCCTGCATTTGGAAACAGTATTAGATCATGTCATCTGATAAACTTCATCTGGTTCATGAGATCCTTTTATTTCAGTTTTATGTCCGTCTATATATATATATATGTGTGTGTGTGTGTGTGTGTGTGTGTGTTATTGATTTGTTTGTTTTGGTGATTATGTAGCGGTATGAAAGATACAACTTGTTATTATGGATGCCATTTGGTTTTTTATATGCATGCTCTTAGGTTGTTGGTATGGTTATTGTCAATAAGTGCTTTATGTGACAAAAATCAGATTAGGGTTATATTTTGTATTTTATTTGGATGTATTTAATGTTTTTATTTATGAAGATATCGATTTTTTTTGGAAGTCCATCTAATTCTTAACATTTGGTTTATAATTTCAGATTTTGTGCCAGATATCATATTGTTGGGGGATTGTTGCAGGCTTCTCAACAAGTATCATGATTTTGGTGGGGGCATGACATTTTGATGGGACTTTAAGAGTAGTTTTTGAAATATATATATGTTAATTTAAAGATTGTCTATGGAGTTTTTGTATTCATCATGTGATACTGTTGAATTGATTAATACGATTAATCTATTATATTGCGAATTTTATATAAATGTAATTTTTTAGTTTTTTATTTCATTGAGTTGGTATATATATATATATATATATATATATATTTTATGATTAATTTAATTACAAAAAATAAGAAATATAATTGTGAAATAATACGATTTTTAAATTTTAAAAGATATTGACGGATATTGATACTATAGTAACAATAATTACTGACACTAAAAATCAAATATATGCGATATACTGATACTGCAGTAACAAAATTACTAACACTATAGTATCACTAAATACTGATGATATAGTGTCAATAATTTACTGACACTAAAATAGTGTGAGAGATTACTGATACCATAGTGTCAATAATTTTCTGATACTACAGTATTAACGTTTACTGACACTAAGAATCACTGACACTAGAAACTAGTGTCAGTGATTTCTGGCTGCGGCAACACTGACACATTTATATAGTGTCAGTAAAACCCTTTACTGACACTAATTTAGTATTAGTAAAAGCCTTTTTTCTTGTAGTGTGCATTGTACACTATCTCCATGCAATGCATTAGAGTTAAATAATGCATAAATGACATGTGTCATGTGGGCCCCACACGTTTCCAAATGAAAGTGGGCCCACGTGCACTCACGCATTCGGGTTCGATATTTCCGAAATACCGAACTTACGTCGCGACTAATTAAATCGAATTTAAATAAATAATGCGCCTAGCGAAATTATTATTTACGTCGCTAACGAATTAATTCTAAATTAACTCGTTTGCCCGAATTAAAATCTAATTTTAATTTCGCGTCGAAATCGAATTTCGATTATTATATCGAATATAATAATTTTACGATTAATTCCAAATTAATCGTTCTCTCTCTATGTATAGTACTTTATCCAAGATAAAGTCTCTCCGTAATTAATCCAAGATTAATCGAGTTTGAATCATACGTCATTGGTGAATCTTCGGGAAGCGACCAAGAGATCTCCGGATATGTTGGCAGTAAATACGGTCGTCGGATTATCCGAACACGTACGTACCTCGTACTACGTTTTTACCGATTCACAAGACAAGGTTGGCTTCTAGCAAAGCGCCATGCCTACCCAATTCTCCAGAAATATTCTTATAGGAATATAAGATCTATATCAAGTGTAGTATACCGTAGTATTGCGTATATCGAACCAGTATCGGATGATCACATGTTAGGCCTGGGGCTGGAAATGTGTCTGCCCCGTACGAAACATATATCGGACATCAAGCAACTAGTCTCTTTAAATCGGACAATCCTGACCTGGTCATATTGTCCCGACGGTTGCAACCTTTTATAGAGTACTAGTTCTGTGTCCTGCGTGATCATCACCTCCATATGTCTGAAGTGATACTTCCATCTCGACATCACATCCAGTACACTACGATTCTCGATAAACCCAGAAGAGGTGTACACAGAACCGGTTAAGGTCCCCAACCACCAAAACCAAAGTTTACCGATTGTCGCAAGTACTAGCGATGTAAGTCTCAGGTTAAGACCATATACACCTACCCTGATGCGGCCTCCCATAGACACGCAGACATACTACCAATGGGATTCCGCGGGGTCTATCCAGAGCGAAGCTGTTTTCCGTACCATCGGTAAAACACAACCTCCTATCGCACTTGCATAAGTATCCAATACTTAATATATGAGAACTATGCCGTTGTGCCCTCACAACGTGCACAAGCGCAATACTAGTCTATTCCGCATTATCGATGTCCGATCTCGATAATACTCCGACTAGGGATATTTAATGATTAAACCTTTAAGGATTGATACTGTCTCATATCATCTCAATCCGGTATTAATCATATGGACTTTCGCCATTTATATATCAAAGTAAATAATATTACAAAACGGCAAAAAGGCAATTTCATTATCACATAGTTAATTTTGTACAATAATACAATATCATTTACAAACAGTGACGCTATGGGACATAATGTCTAACAAAAGCCTCTTCCGATGGTCAATTACAAATACCCAGTATAACCCAATTGAACCATATTCCTATGTCAACCACATTATCTGGATTCATTAAGTTTAAGTTCCAATTATGGATACCCCCGCCCGACAGGTATATTCCTATCCTGTAAGGAAATATATTAAAGGGTTATCCATCCTTAAGGAAGATCATGGGCTATTGAGTCTAAGGTCTTAAACCTAAAATCCCTATGTCTAGTTCATTTTAAGTTTACCTAATCAATTTTATTAATGGCCAGTTAATAAAAAGCATTAAGATTAAGACTCAATAAATAAATCTTTATATTACCCAAACTATAATCTAACCCCTTATAAACCCGTGATATTAGAATACATCACAACCCTAGATAACTAACTTAGTTACAACACATAACTATGGCTAATAAAAACTTAAAAGACATAAAGTAAATTGCGGAAAAGTAATTTCGAATAAGTAAAATTACAATAAAATAAAATGCTAAGGTAAAAGAAATTACTTTTACTAATTACTAATTAGATATCCCATAATATAATATATAAACTTGTGATTATTATCAACTAGCCATATATGCGGTAACCTGATTAAGTCAAATTAAGTCCAACCAGCCATAAAGGCGGAACCAATATAAACCAGCCATAAAGGCATAACGGAAATTAAATTACCAACCGACCAGTCTGGCGGTATCCTTGCTTAGTTAGGTTTAACCAGATTAATTGATTTACCAACCGACCAATATAGCGGTATCCCTTTTTAAGTCAAATTTTAAATAGTGAATACATTATAATTATGGGAGATTAATCTAACTAGCAATAGTAAAATAATTACTTTTCACCTTAGCAGGGGGAAGTTACCTCCTCATGGTTGAATAGTAAAAAGTAAAAATAAAACTATTACTATTCAAATAGTAAAATTATTACTATTACAAAATGTAATTACTATTACTATTACAAAACTGTAATTAAAAAAAAACTAGATAGAAAACTCCCTATTTACATCAGAGAATTCAGAGAGGAAGGTACATCTGAAACTGAAATCTGAAGCTGAATTTATAGACACGGATAGGCCTCCGGCGTCGCGACACAGAAGTGCTTGGGGTCGCGACGCTGGAACAGTGACACGTGTCACGCGCTGATTCATCGGCTCAGATTCTTATCCGATGACGTGGCACTGTTCATGACGTCATTGATTACATCACGCTGACATGTGGAAGGCAATTGTCGGCACCGTTAGATCGCGACACGTGGCACCGGCGCACATTAGCGTCTCCTTTGTGATGGCGACACGGGACACAATGCAAGTTAGCATGATCGGTGCATGTTAGCAAGCGGCGCACGTTATCAAAATATTCACAAAACTCAAGAAACTATACAAAATATTAGGTTAAATGAGTGGGAAATAGTGATAGATTTACCACTTATCAATCTATCGGCAAGTTGAAGAGTGGCTGAGGTGGGCATTGCTTCTCCAATTTGTAGTTTCCTGTAAATGGAAAATGGCATCAAGTTAACACTTGCACCTAAATCATATAAAACCTTACCGATATATTGTTCTCCAATGGTGCATGGGACAGTGAAACTGCCAGGATCTTTCTACTTCGAAGGAAGTTTCCTTTGAATGATGACACTGCATTCTTTTATCAATGCTACTGTCTCGTAATCTCCCAACCTCCATTTTCGTGAAAGAATATCTTTCATGAATTTTACATAGCTAGGCATTTCTTCCAACGCTACTACAAATGGAATGTTGATGTGTAGCTTTTTGAATACCTCCAGGAATCAAGTAAACTGCTTGTCCAGTTTTTTTTCGGAAGTCGTTGTGGAAAAGGTGGAGGTAGAGTGATTTGATATTTTTCCTTTGCTTCTTTTCCTCCATCAGTGAGGCTGCTTCTTTTAGAATTTCCTCAATGGATGCCTTGACTCCAATAACTATGTTGATTTCAGTATCGTTTTTCAAAGTGATGGCAAGACATTGCTCATTCCCAATGTTCCTTGGATTCTGTTCTGTGTTGATAAGAAGGTAACCAGGTAGTCTGTGACCATTGCCCAGTTGTCTCATTTGATTCTCTAGTTCTTTAATAGAAGTTGAATGGCTTTGGTTCAGTGCAACTTGATTTTGAACCATAGCTGCTAAAGCATCATATTTTGCTTCTTGCTTTTTGATTCTTTCACATACTCTTGGCCTTTGTTTTTTTGTTGGAATCTAGGTGGCATATTGTTCTTTTGCCCTGAATTGTTGCTCCATACTCCTTTCTGTTGGCCACAAAGAATTGTTGTTGGCCATTTCTTCAATGAAGCCCCAGGCCTGATCTTCTCATTTTGCCATTAAAGCTCCTCCAACAGCCACATTAATTGTGGTTCTCATTAAGCTAGAAAGTTGATGATCGGAAAATATATCAATATTTACCGCCCTTTTTACCTAATATTTTGTTTAGTTTCTTGGGTTTGATAAATGTTTTGATGTGTTTGATTTAGCCCAACTAATCAAATTTTAAAATTCTAAATTTCATAATTTAATTAATTAAAGTGTTTAGCAATGATTAATCATTTAAATTAACATTTCCAAAATACTAATCTAATCAATTAATCATGTTAAATCATCATCAATACATGTCCAACATTATTGAATCAAAAAATCATCTCATTTCATGCTTATCAAGGTCACGACAATTATAGGGTTTTTTGTCCGATTCCGATTTCAATCCGATTAAATCTCAAATCAACATTTCCCAAGTCTTTAAACTCATCCATTGATCAAAAGAATAAAAAATACCATGACTTTAGGGCACCATACCATTCGACCAAGCCAACAATTTGGGCAAAAATTAATCCAATAAATATTTCATAAAATTGATCATATATAACTCCAAGTTATCCATATACAAGCATGCATGCTCAAACAATCAATTTGGTTAAATCATGCTCAAATCCATTTTACCCAAATTTTAGTATATAAACCCTAACCATTTTTCATGCTCAAACTAGGCTCCATGATACCATTGTTGGTTGCTAAGGTGTTCCCAAGATCAAATTTAAGCATAAAACATGTGAATACAAAAGGAGATATGGCGGAATCATACTCACTTTGATCGGATTTAGGATGCGTCAAATTCAAAAATTTTCCCTTGAAGTTTCGGCCAAGGCTCTCCAAAAGTGTTGGTGTCCAAGCTCCAAGCTTCAATGGGGATTCCAAGCTCAAATGTTGGTTTCCCTATCACCTTTGAATGATTCCTTGTTGCTGCTAGCCTTAGAAAATTTACAACAAACCTTCTAATAACCTTGGAAGAGTCAAGGCAACGAAGGAAAAATTTTGGAGAAAAATGGCCCAATGCTGTGAGTTTGAGAGAGATGAGAGAGATGAAGTTTTGTGAAAAATTGATTTGTTGTAAGAGAAATGATTTCAAAAATCAAATCCAACATATACCAAAACTTTAGTCAAACATCTCAACAACTTGGAGTGTGTCATAAGTCATCACCAAATCTTCACTTACTTCCATCACCTAAAAGTGAAAGAATGACAAGTGATGTGACAAGTGATGTGACATGTGGGCCCCAGTTGATTCAAAATTCGAGTGGGCCCGCAAACACTCCCAGACTCAGGTTCGCTAATTCCGAATTAACGAAATTCTTGTCGCGACGTAATTAAATCAAATTTAATTAAATAATTATGCCAAGCAAAATTACTACTTACGTCGCTCATGAATTAATTCTAAATTAATTCGTTTGCCCGAATTAAAATCCAAATTTAATTCCACGTCGAAATCTAATTTCATTTAATATATCGAATATATTATTATCGATTAATTCCAAATTAATCGTTCTCTCTCTTCAAATAGTATTTTATCCTAGATAAAATCTCTCTGTAATTAATCATAGATTAATTATGTTTGAATCATACGTCCTCGGTGAATCTTCGGGAAGTGACCCAAGAGATCCCTGGATATTTTGGTAGTAAATTCGGTCGTCGGACTATCCGAACACGTACGTACCTCGTACTATATTTTTACCAATTTACGAGACATAGTTGGCTTCCAGCAAAGCGTCGTGCCTACCCAATTCTCCAGAAATATTCTTAATGGAAATCATGATCTTTGTCAGGCATAGTATACATAGTATTGCATATTGCGATCCAGTATCGGATGTCATATGCAAGGCTTGGGGTTAGAATAGTGTCTGCCCCATACGAAGCATATATCGGATCACAAGTAACTAGTCTCTTTAATCGGATAATCATAAGCTTGTCATAATATCCTGATGGTTGCAACATAATAGAGAACCAGTTATGTATCCCTGCGTGATCATCATCTCCATATGACTGAAGTGATACTTCCGTCTTGGTGCTCAAAGCGCTAATTCCATGTTGTATTTCTTTATGAATACTACTGTAAAAACATTTTATTATTAATGATATATGTTGTTTCTATAATATAATATATCTTTTAATATGGTAAAGAAGTAATAGACCATAAGATGATTACACATGATACTGTTGCAAAAGCGTCACAACTGATATTGAGTTGTGCCATGACGTTGTCATTCTTAGACAGTTCCTGGTCAAGGTTTACACTACTTGGTCAGTAAAATAAACCCGTTGAGATCGGTACATGTCATATACTGGAATATATGATTCCAATGGTTTCTCAATGAACCATAAGTCTTGAAGACTAGTATAGAAGTGTATGTATTTATAGCGAATAAATACTGAACGACTCATCGAATATTCTTAATGGATGGAACACCAACGTCAATAAGAATCTTCTCGGATTGAAAAGCATTTGTGATTTTTCGACTTGAGATACCACTGTGGGCACATGAGACAACTTCCACACTTAGATGATTGTCACGTCACCGATCTATTTAGATCATACCTCCGTCTGTTCGTTGGGTGTGGATAGATCCTCTGGGTGTTCTATGTGTGTCGAGATACGATCCGTCAGTTATCTTTACAGAGCATAGATAGTCCATATATGATTAGAAATCAAATAAAAACCATGGGCCTATGGTATATTTTTGAAGTAAGTTCTAAATATTCCTTTTGAGATTTCTAATAGAGATGTCGACTGGATAATCCCTATAGAGATTTGACGTTTTTATCTATATCTCTAGGATATATCCGGATACCTGTGATGGAGGAATTATACATTTACCATGACCTCAACCTGTTTGATTCAGTGAGATTATCCGTGATCATCATAATTTATGGGTGGGAAAAATATAGACACGAAATTGGATTCCGTGACGGATATGCTTGAATCTACAGAGTCTCACTAATGAAATATACTCGTAGAGCACTAGGGAAACATTTAAAAATAGTATTGATTATTTATAAAGTCGTTTAAAGGTTAAACGCAAAATACATGTGAAGGGACCCAATAGTTATTTCCTAAATTTTGTGTATTGCATTTAATATTAGATTTTATCAAATACACATTAATTAATTGTCAAATTGAGATAATTGACTAATATCATAAATAATATATGTTTTTGATATTAATGTAAATATAATACATATATTAATTATTAATTATTTATTTAATAGTTAAATGATTAAATTAATTAAAATATAAATATCTTAAAGTAGTGATGATTAAGGAAATACTTCTAGTTGCTTTTGTTGACTTTAAGTTTTTCATTAAATGGTTTGATGATTAAAGTTACAAGTAAATAAGGCTTACTTTATTGAAATAATTGAAAATATCATGATATTTTTTATACACCACATTTTCGGCCATGAGCAAAATGGGAGGTATAAATTGTTTGTTTCATTTTTAGGGTTTCATAAGTTTTAAACATACTAAAATAACAAAAAAAAGAGTTGAGAGAAAAAGTTGAAGGAAAAAGAAAAAGGCTTGGAAAAAGCTTGTTTTTGTAAGTATTTCTTCTTAACCTTCAACTTGAAATATGTTTCTAACATGTTTAGCTTCATTTTGTGAGGCTTTGATTTTCTTTCTACTCTTATAGTTTGTGTTTATTTGTTTGAGAACTTGGATGAAAGATTGATGCATGTTAGTAAGCTTAAACTTGTTTTAAAAGCTTACTTTTGATTCTTCGAAAATCAAAGTTACCATTCTCGAGTTAGTAAGTCATTCCTTGGTGACCGAGAATTTTTCTAGAGTTATTTCAAAGTGGTGAGGCTTGGTTGGTGAAGTATTATATGGATTAAAGTGTTGTATTTTAAAGATTTGGTTAAATTGGTCAATTTGAGGAAATTGAAAATTCGGGTTCATAACCCATTCCAAATTTGGGGCTTTTCATATAAGTGATGTATTATAGTATGAATATGATTCATGTAAAATTTTAGGTTGATTGGATTTGATCTTGGCATGTTTTGAACAAAAGGGACCAAATTGTAATTAAATGGAAATTTTGGGCTGTTCTCGGTAATTGCTCAAAAATTGGGGATTTGTGTGAAATCTAATTTTGATGCATTAGATGTGTTGAAAAACATTTTAGAAATGATTTAGAATCATCCAAAGTTGTTTCTGACAACTTTTTGACTAAAATAATCAATTTACAATGTTTTGAGGCAATTCGGTAATTACCAAGAAATTTTATCTCTTGTGTAATTTTTCAGAATTAGATAAATTGGATTATTAAATAAATAAGTTTATTTAATTGATCAGGGAAAAATTTTGAAATCGAAAAATTTTGATTTTCCACTATTCCGTTGCGTTATCGGATTTCCGCCATAAAACCCCCTACAAAAGCCTGGGAACTAATTGAAGAAATGGCCAACAACAATTCCTTGAGGCCAACAGAAAGGAGCTTGATCCAAACAATTGCTGGAATTTATGAAGTTGGAGTCAACACAGCAGTAAATGCCAAGCTGGATCAGATATGCAAAGCAATATTGGATCCACAAGTTCACCATACGGAGGAGCACCAGAACCAAACCAACATAAAGAGACGGTGAACCTTGTCAATAATTTCAAAAGACAGGGAAATAATCCATATTCTAACACCTACGACCCAGGGTGGAGGAATCATCCCAATTTCGCATGGAGCAACAATTCAAGGCAAAAGAACTATCCACCACCTGGATTCCAACAGCCGAACAAAAGTCGGGAGCATGAGAAATAACTAGGAATAGTGAAGGTATTGGCTCAGTTAAGAAAATATAATCTTATGTTTCAAAGCCATTATCCTTCCATAAAAGCACTGGAGTATCAAATTGGACAACTGGCCAATGCTTAGAGTTACAGACCACCAGGTAACGTTTCTAAAAACACATAACCAAATCCAAGGAACATGGGGAAGGAACAATGTCATGCCATCATTTTAAAAATTGATACTGAAATTAACAAAGATGTTGGAGTCAAAAGCACTGGTGTGGAAGTTCCAAAAGAAAGCAACAAAACAGATCCACAAATGAAGGAGAATGAGCAAGAAAGAATCACTTCACCTCCATATTTTCCACAGCGACTTCAGAAAAACAAACTGGACAAACAGTTTGCTCGATTCCTGGAGGTGTTCAAGAAGCTGCACATCAACATTCCATTCACAGAAGCATTGGAATAAATGCCCAGTTATGTCAAATTCATGAAAGTTATTCTTTCACAAAAAAGAGAATGGGAGATTACGAGACTGTAGTATTGACAGAAGAATGCATTGCTATCATTCAGATGAAACTTCCCATAAATTTAAAAGATCCTGGAAGTTTCACTATTCTTTGCACTATATGAGAACATGATTTCGGTAAGGCTTTGTGTGATTTAGGTGCGAGTGTTAACTTGATGCATTTTTTCTATTTACAGGAAATTATAGATTGGAGAAATAATGCCTACCTCAGTCTCTCTATAACTTTCTGATAGAACGCTCATATTTCCGAGAGGTGTAATTGAAGATGTACTGGTCAAAGTTGATAAATTTATTTTCCAGTAAATTTTACTGTCTTTGATATGGAGGAAGATGAAGACGTGTCGATCATCCTCGGGAGACCATTTTTGGCTATAGGTCGAACTAATATTAATGTGCAAAAAGGAGAACTAACCATGGGTACAAGACCAAGAAGTAACATTCAATATTTTCAAAGCCATGAATTTCTCGAATGACGAGAATGAGGAATATTTCAGACTTGATGTGATAAATAGTACTATTTAGACTTCCAATGCAATGTAAAGTTCTACTGAAAAACTTAAAGCATGTCAATTACCTGTGGAGCCCGAAGATAAAATGTATTATGCATTAAAGAAGCCAATTCATGCACTACAAGCAACAAAAGAGAAACAGTTCCACCAGTCAACAAATTAGAGGAATTTCACATTCAGCCTTTTAAGAATGCCAAATTGTACAAAGAAAAGGCCAGAAAGAATGAGAAGTTAGTACGCATATAATTGGAACCAGGGTAGAAGGTACTGTTAACTAATTCAAGGGTAGAATTCTTCCCATGGAAGCCAAAATCGCGGTGGTCAGGCCCATTCCTAATCACTAGGGTTTTACCAGATAGAGCCGTTGAGTTACATGATACCGACTCCAACAAAATGTTCAAGGTTAAAAAAAACGTATCAAGCACTACTAGGGAGAATCAATTGAGCGACAAAAAGAAAGTGTCACACTTTCATATCCAGCCTAACGTTAGGGCACTCATGTCTATAAATTTGCTCGCATGACATGTAATACCAGTTATCGTTCTTTAGGAATGGCATATGATAACCGCGAAGATAGGATTAAATTAATTAGGGATTGCTTGAGTAAGGAGCCTTTGGTCTCTTGAGACGCATCCCAGTGGATATGTATATCATGAAATTGGCATGTATATCATGAAATTGGATGGGAAGCTTGTCTCTGATGCATAGACGTCATTCAAGTCGTAACTTCCTGTGAATATTATTTTCTTTGTCTTTAACTAATAATTGTGATTTGTTTTTTTATTTTCTTTTATTTTCTCCGACAAGATCCAGATCCTTTTGACCTTTCATGATTTACTATTTTACTACTAATTGTCCTTTGGGAGATACTAGTGCTATTATTTCTCACCTTTTTTCAGGATCTATAAATTCAACTCATTATTAAAAACTTGAAGGCATCTAGAACTGAGAAAGAAACACATAACAAAATAGAAGCCACTTCAAGAAGATGAGTTGAAAACATCTATGTGTTTTACGGTACTAGTGTTGTTACTAAACCACAATATGTAGCGGCAGCACAAAAATTGGCTCTAGTCTTAGCTGAAAGGAATATGCACTTAGTATATGGAGGTGGAAATCTTGGATTAATGGAGATCATTTCAAAGACCGTACAAGAATGAGGCAGTCAAGTTCTGCAAATCATCCTAAAACCCTTGGCAGAAGCGAATCTGATAAAACCATCAAACAGAGTGGAACTTATTGTGCTAGGTATGTTTGAACGACTAGAAGAAATGATTAATCGTGCTAATGTTTTTATTGCTTTGCTAGGTGGCTTGGGTATGTTGGATGAAATTTTTATAGTACTATCTTGGGCGAACCTGAGCATACACCAGAAAATGCTTGGACTATTCAATGTTGATGGATTTTATGATTTTCTTTATGTTTTTCTGGATGATGTCCAGAGAAATATGTTTGTATCAAAACCTCTGAAAGAACTCTTCTTCACTGCCAGAACTGCCCCATATTTAATTGACCAAATCTTAGCCTTTGAAACACAAATTGACCCTATCATTTCCAAGATAAAATGGTCTGATGATGATCGTGGTAAGAAGCGTCGGATAAATCTGCATCTTAACCTTTAATTTTCTTTCTAGATGTAGCATTTCAGCTAATCAGGTACTGTTTCTGAACTTCTCTTCTACTTTTTAAGACATTGGGGACAATGTCTTATTTAGTTTGAGGGCGGGGAATAGTTGACTAGTATCTTGTTTTTATTTGTTATTTTTAGTCTAAAATTTTTTAAAAAGTTCAAAAGAATAAAAAAATTTTACAAAAATAAAAAAATATTTTATTTTTTGTGTTTTTAATTTGATTAATCAGGCGAAATTGGGGTAAGAAATAGTCGAGTAAGGAATTTCCACTTCTGAGACGTATCTCAACCTATTTAAAAAAAATTAACCTTTGTTTATTTCCTTGTGAATTATTTAATTTGTGAATTCTCCATAAAAATAACTAAAATGGATCTTCATATGCTCAGTTGATAGATATTATCAATATGTATGGTAATATACGGACATTGGATGTAATTGAAAAGTTTGTAATATTCAGTGCTCTAGTTTATTTGGAGGAAGCACCTAAAAATGATGGGAAAAAAAACCCATCCTAGATCCGAGTTATTAAGTCTATAAGGGTGTTTTACCACGTAGTGCCCTAAAACCAACTGGTTTGGGAGTCACTGGCCCAACACTCGTTACCTGGATCGAAGAGTTGAAAAAAGAAATACATTTATATCAGAAATCTGAGTAATTAAGTCTGTAGGGGTCTCTTAACACCTAGTGCCCTAAAGCCAACTGGTTTGGGAGTCACTGACCCAAAGCTCGCTACATATATGGAAGATATTATATATAAATAAAAAAAATCAGAAAATATTCCAATGCTAAAAAAGATGTGAATTCTGATAAAAATTTAGGACAAAAATATTACTTTCTTCTCAACTGCACCTATGACTATTGTGGGCAAAAATGAGTTGATTAATACTTTGTTGGCTTTGTATATAAAGAATGGTAAAAATAATTGGAAAATTCACTTATTCAGTAATCTAGAAAGAATGAAAAAAATTATTAACTTGGATAAAAAGTTTCACCTCTTTAGTCACTAACTTCTTTATTCTCTTTTCTCTTGTCTTTTTCACTTTTGTGTGCATTAGTTTTACTATCCTTTTACTTTTATTAAACGTTTGTGGGTATCGTTGCTGTAAGCCCTCACGAGACTACAACTCATCCACTAAGTACACCTAAGGGTTTAAAGGCTTGTTGCATATGCTAAATGCAATCGTGATCCCTACGAAACTGGCTTAGTTTAATTTTAATTGTTTCTTGTTTTTTATTTTGTTGTTTTGCTTGAGGACTAGCAAAAATGTTAGGTTTGGGGGTGTCATGAGCAGAAAATATATCAATAATTACTGTCTCTTTTACCTAATATTTTATTTAGTTTATAGGGTTTGATGAATGTTTTGATTTGTTTTAGTTTATTTTGCAGATAAAATAATATTAGGACTCAATGGAATCATTTAGGATGAAATGTGGGTCAAATATGGGCAAGATTTGGACATGACATATTAATTTTGGAGATTGGAAACTTGGATGGGCGTTCTGACGAAGTATAGTTTCGGAAATTCCAATTTTGCACAATTATCGTATTTTTAGCATAACTTTTTACTCTGATAACGGATTGAGCTGATTCAAGTTCTAAATTAATGAAGACTCAAAGATCTACAATTCTGAAGACAAAATAATTTCGAATTCTGAAGACATCAGGATCGGAATTGATGAAACATCCTAAAGTGTGTTTTGTGTAATTATTAAAGTCATTTTTAAAGCAAATAAATAAATAAATAAAAATAGTCAAACTTCCACAAATTTTTTTTTAGCAATTAGTGGAGGATTGGTGGAATAATTAGTGGAGCAATTAATAATGGATTTGGTGGAGGCAAAATTTTGCCTATAAATACCAGCCATTTCATTTGTAAATTCATACTTTCTTATTTTAAATTCCTTAAGAATAATTAAGAAGATTGTACCTTGCTTTTTTATTTATAGCTTTTTGTAATTAATTACCACTTTCGCACTTTCTTTTCATTACGCAATTTACTTTTATGCAATGAGGAGGTAACTCCCATTTGCTGGCGTAAAAGGTAAAGCTTTTACTATTGCTATTTAGATTTATCTCCCTTAATTATAATATAATAACTATTTGAAACCTGACTTAACAAAGATATCGCCATATTGGTCAGTTGGTAATTAATTATAAATTGGTTTTAACCTAACTAAGCATGGATACCGCCTGGTTGGTCGGTTGGTAATTAATTATTAAGTTGACTTAATCAGGATGGTTTGTCGGTAATTATCACGCAAAGTTAATATATTATATTAAGGGAGATATCTAAAATAGTAGTAATAAAAGTGGATCCTCTAACCCCAACATTTTCTTTTATTATACATTTACTTTATTTACTTTCAGCAATTTACTTTTCAGCAGTTTACTTTTTAGTATTTAATTTCCAGCAATTTACTTTATGTCTTTTATTTTATTTAAGTTTTTACCAGTCATAGTTATGTGTCGTAACTAAGTTAGTTATCTGGGGTTGTGATAAAGTCCAATATCACCGGTTTATAAGGGGTTAAATTACGGTTTGGGAAATATAAAGGTTTATTTATTGAGCCTTAGTCTTAATGTATCTTGTTAACTGGCCATTAATAAGATTGATTCGGTAAACTTAAAATGAACTTGGAAAAGGGATTTTAGGTTTAAGACATTAGACTAAATAGCCGACGTTCTTCCTTGAGGATAGATAACCCTTTAATAGATTTCCTTACAGGGTAAGAATATACCTAGTGGGCGGGGTAGCCATAATTGGCACTTAATCTTAATAAATTCATATAACTTAATTGACATATGAATATGATTAATTAGGTTACTCTGATGTGTTTGTATCTGACCATCGGAAGAGGCTTTTACATAATTTCGTGTTCCAGGTTAATAAACCAATATATTACACAATCGTAAGATAACCATTTCATCTTTAAAAATGATATTGGAAGGATTCACAACTCTGGATAGTTTTGAAATTGAATTTTCCTAATTCAACTTCTGTGCAATGTTATTTACTTGTTTTAAATTTAAAATCACTTTCAAATCAAAAAATCAATCCATTAGATACTTGTAAAGATTTAACTTCATAAATTAATAGCTTAGGTATTAAGTCCTTGTGGGATCGATACTTTTATACTACTTGAACGATACATGTGCTTGTGTTATACGTGTGTGATTACGCCGGTCATTAACCAATTTACCCGAATTCATTAAGTTCAAGTTCCAATATTGGCTATCCCCGCCCGACAGGTATATGTCTGTCCAATAACGAAATCTATTAAAGGGTTTTCTATCATCAAGGAAGATCATTAGCTATTGAATATACGGCTAAAACCTAAATTCCCTTCATCAAGTTCATTTTAAGTTTACCACATCAATCTTATTGGTGCTCTAGCATTAAGAAACATTAAGCTTAAGATTCAATAAACCAACTAAGGAATTACCCATAATATAATTAAATCAATTATTAAGCATGTGAATATTATGTTTCATCTCTTCGCTAGTATAAAAATAAATTACTAAGGATTAGGGGATTCACATTTACTAATTATAATTTAGTAATCTCTCTTATTATAATATAGAAATTATCAGTGATATTACCAACCGACGGTATCCTCATTAAGTCAGATTTCCAATTAAGTCCAACCGACCTCAAAGACGGTGTTATTATTTGTCCATAAACAAGCCATATAGGCGGTAATCATCTGTCACCTAAAGACCTGCCATTTAGGCGGTGTCACATTATGTCAAATAAATAAAACCAACTATTAAGGTGGTAATCCTTTAATTTAAATTATAATTTCCATATTATAATTATGGGAGATTGTTCTAAACTAAAATAATAAAAGATTCACCATTCCCCGAGCAGAAATCTAACTACAAAACATATAAGAAAAAAAAAAGAAACTACTAATATTACTGAAAATAAAAATACATAATTTAAATTATAATAAATAAAAAAATAAGATGCAATCCTTAAATTCCTTACAAAAACCTAAGGAAAGCGTAAGAATTACAAATGAAATGGCTTGGTATTTATAGGAAAATCTAAAGGCTTCATTGGATTAAATCATGCCTTGTGTTCCGCATTTCGTCCTAAATGATACCATTAAGTCCCAATTTTATTTTATCTGCAAAATAAACTAGATCACATCAAAATGTTCATCAAACCCAAGAAACTAAACAAAATATTAGGTAAATGGGCGGTAAATAGTGATATATTTTCCACTCATCAGATAGCTGTGACGGATGGATTATACATATGTTATGACCTCATCTTGCATAATTAAGCGATATTATCCGTGGTCGTCATAGTCCATGAGTGTGTGGATTATGGACACGAAATTGGATTTCGTGACAGATAAACCTAAACTTAGAGAGTGCCAGAATATTAAGTGTACTCGTTGAGCACTTGGACAATGCGATATAAATAATATGAATTATTCGTAATACGTCATCGGATTAAATAAGTTAATCCGGATCGTTTGATCGGTTTAATGATAACACATGTGTTAAGGGATTTTGTCTTATAATGATAACACATTAATTATTCATCAAATGAGATTTTGACATATGCCATTAATATATGTATTTTTTATTTATTGTAAATAAAAATACATATATAATGATAATTACATTAATTGATTATTAGAATATTTAATTGTTAAATATTCCAATAATTAATTTATCCAACTGTAGGCACTGCATTTTTGCATATAAGTCCCGATGATGAGCCTCGTACGGAGGCACTACTGTAGGACAGAGAAATGAACGACGTTGTTCCGGGCTCGAGGCTCGGTTGGGAGTACGGAGTAGCCCGCCAGGGACTAAAACATAGAATAAAATGGAGTCGCCACCCGCTGTGAACCGAGAAAATGATTTAAGGCCACACTCACCCCTCGCAAGGGAAGACCTCAAACCGTTGGGTTCGATATGGTCCCTTACTTATGCCATTTGTAATGAACGGATTTGTGCAATATTTCAACTAAGTCTACACAACATACATGTCCAAGAATAACCTAAATCTAGTTCGTATTTATAAAGATAAATCATATGTCTAAGTTTACATGCTTTAAAAGTAAGTCATCATAACGACAAACATACAATATCACAAAGAATCTCATCGGCATGTTGGATTATCAAACACGAAAACTAAATAACAACCTAAGCATAAACGTAAATTAAACTCCCATTGCGAAAGAAAATAACTGAATCATGCATAAAGAGACAATGTACTAATGGCTAAATCATGCTTAAAAATAAATAACATACTAAACAAAATCATACTCGAATACAAGGTTGGATGAAATGAAACATGTGTGTCTTAAGTGGTACGTGGCATTGTATCCCGAGTGCAAACTGCAATATCGTCCATTCAGATTCGGCTACGGAATTTATGTCCGAGTTTCCATCTGATATACCGCAAGAGAAAACACATATTCCGTTCATCCGGAAATCACATCATGCATTAATCCACAATACTCATACGAAATAAGGTAATAAAATAACTAAAAATAAAGGATAATAAATAAAAGGGTTGCCCTCAGGTCTAACTTCTTTAGTCGTCTATCGAAAGTGCGGTACGTGGTCGTCGGAAGGGTTGATGCTCCGTAACTCCTCTGGTTCACTAGTTCAACATTTTCCTTCGCTGTTTCTCTGTTCGGGCTGTGTTTTTACTCCGTTTTGCTGTGAATTCTGGTCACGGTTTAGGCTCACTATTTTGCGGTAATGTGGGGCTGTTTTTGAGTGTTTGGGCGACAATGGAAGGCTTGCAGGGATCACGGGAGCAATGGGGATTTCGTTATGTGGGGGGAGTGAATGATTGACTTATTTTCTTTGCGTTTTCTTTGTGAGATTGAGCTAGCTGTTTCAAGGTTGGGTTAAGGCTTATTTTTATAGGGGAGTGGAGGTGTGGATGGTGTTATGGGTGTGTATGGGTGAGGTATTGGTGTTGATTATGTGTTTGTTGTTTGTGATTTGTGTGTGATTCTCATGAAGATGGGCTTTGCTTATTTTGTTGCTTTGTTTTGCATGGGTGAGGTGTATGGGGTGTGAAGTGCATGGGTGAAGTATGGGTTTTTGCTTATTTTGGTGGGCTTGGTGTATGGTTTGGGTGTGGGCTTTGGCTTATTTTGGTGGGCTTGGTGTATGGTTTGGGTGGGCTTTGGCTTATTTTGGTGTGGGCTTGGTCCATGCTTGGTGTGTGGTTTGGTGATATGTGTGCTTGGTGTGTGACTTGCGGGGGTTTGGCCTAAGGATGTGTTTTAAAACAGAGGTCCAACAAGCGAACCTGAGGCTAAACAAGTGAAATAAATCCAATAAGGTGTCAGTGTCTGACTCTTCCCTTCCGACGTCCATTTCCCAAGACTTCCACAACTTAAAAGGTAGTGTCTCCATATGAGACTCATCGTCAGGACTTACATGCAAAAATACAGTGCCTATAGTCGCCCCCAATTTGATGGGACTTGGGCAGTGTGTGAAAATGATAATCCTATCAAAGTTATGCAATGCATTTTTACTTACCTAGCTCGCCAGCTACCACCTGACTTGCCTACTGCTTCGAGCTGTGTTGATGACGTAATGGACCTCAATCCTGGGATGCATCCCAATAACTGCAACCGACAACGGAGGCCTCGACCTTGGGACGTATCCCAATATCACTGACAATATGGGTCACGACCTTGTGACGCATCCCCAAAACTGATGATGCAAGGGGCCAACAGCCCTATGACGCATCCCGATAACTACAACCGACAACGGGGGCCTCGACCTAGGACGCATCCCAATACCGCTGACAATGTGGGTCATGACCCTGGAATGCATCCCGAAAACTGCTGATGATGCGGGTCATGACCTTGGGAAGCATCCCTAAAACTGCTCATGATGAGGGTCATGACCCTGGGACGCATCCTCGAAATTGATACTAATGCTGATATGGGCCTCGACCCTGGGACTCATCCCCAAAATTGATGCTAATGGAGGCGTCGCCTCCTAGGATTTATCCCTAAACTGATACTGATGTAAGCCTCAACACTGAGACTCATCCCCGAAATTGATACTGATGCTGATGTGGACCTCGGCCCTGGGACTCATCATCGAAAACTGATACTGATGTAGGCCACAACCTTGGGACTCATCCCCAAAACTGATACTGATTCTGATGTGGGCCTCGACCCTATGAATCATCCCCAAAACTGATACTAATGTAGGCCTCAACCCTGTGACTCATCCCCGAAACTGATACTGATGCTGATTTGTGTAGGGGTTTTTAGGGGCTAAATCCGGTAACGCAGCGGAAGCGGCGGAAGATCGTATCTTTCGATTTCAAAACTTTTTCTCGGATTAATTAAATAAACATATTTATTTAACATTCCAATAATCAAATTATGAAATAAAATTCAAATGAATCATATTCAAGTGAATTTACCGAAATGCCCTTACATTGGTATTTTGTCCATTTTAGTCCGAAATTGATCTAATCAATTTTGAATGATTCTAAATCATTTCTAAGATGAACTTAGCATGTTCAAAACATCAAAACACCAAAAGCACCAAAATCCCCAAAGTTTGAGTCTTTGGCCGAATGCCCCTCCAAGGTGCACATTTGTGCATTTTGTCATTTCATGCATCAAAACACATCAAGATGTAATCCAATGAATATGAAACTTTATATGCATCATATACACACACAAATGCACAACATATATGAAAATCCCCAAATTTGGAATTGGTCATGAACCCTAATTTTTCAATTTCTTCAAATTGGACAAATTAGACCAAATTGGTTAAATCAATTACTTTAATCATGTTTCTTCCATCCAATCAAAGTCTCAACACAATAAAACAACTCAAGATCAAATCTAGGTCATCTAAGAGTGGGTCAACAACTCTAGATTAGAAACAAGGTTTCCAAAAACCACAAAAGAACACTTATTACTACAATAGCCATAAGCTTCCTTCATCATACATGCTCTACACTTTCATCAAAGTTCACAACCAAATAAACATAAACTATAAAAGAAGAAAGAACATCAAAGCAACACAAAATTATGCCAAGCATGTTAGAAACAATTTCCATGTTGAAAGCTTTAAAGAAAGACTTACAAAATCCAAGTTTTCAAGCCTTTTCTCCTTTGGCCTTCAAGCTTTTCTCTCAACTTTCTTTTATGTTTATTTTGTGTATATGAACTTCTTAAACCCTAAAAATGAAACAAAACAATATATACCTCCTCCAAATAAGCCTTGGCCGAAATTTGGTGTGGTATATACAAATATCATGATATTTTTATTTCATTTAATTAAAGCTTTGTCAACTTGTTTACTTGAATCATTACAACTTTAATAACCTTTTAACAAGTCAACAAAAGCAACTCAAGAATATAACAATTATATTCTATTAGGGTGTTGGCCGAAATTAATAAAAAAAATAAAGGAAAAAGATATTTTATTTTTCAAACAATTTTTGAACAAATATCTTAAGAAGTCAAAATCAATTTGACAACCTTTTCCTTTAATGTATAAGTCAACAATTGCAACTTATAATCATTTCTTAACTTTATCATTTGGTGATACATTTATATTTTAATTATATTAATCATTTAACAATTAAATAATTAAATAATTAATTAAATACAAATATATCAAATATATGTATTATATTTACTTTAAATATCTCAAATACATATATTGATGATATATGTCAAATACCTTTATTTGACTATTTATTAATGTGTATTTAATAATATCATATATTAAATACAAATACACATTAATTAGGAAATGACGGTTCGGCCCGTTCGCATGTATTTTTCGTTTAACGATTAAACGATTTATAAATAATCATCATTATTCATAAATGTTGCTCTAGTGCTCTACGAGTATGTTTCATTATTGAGACTCTCTAGATTCAGGTATATCCGTCACGAAATCCAATTTCATGTCCATAATCTATCCACCCGTAGATTATGATGATCACGGATAAACTAGCTGAATCATACAGGTCGAGGTCATTGCATACATATAATCCCTCCGTCACAGGTATCCATATAATCCCAGAGATATAGAAGTGAACGTCAAATCTCTATAGGTATTATCTCGTCGACGTATCTATTAGCAATCTCTAAATAAAATTCGGAACTTACTTCCGAAGTATACTGTGGCCACAGATTTAACAGACTGCTAATAATATATGGACTACCTATGCTCTTTACACAGAACTGACGGATCCTATCTTGACACACACAGGATATCCTGAGGATCGATCCACACCCAACGAACAGGCGGAGGTCTGATCTAAATAGATCGGTGACGTGACTGCCATCTAAGTGTGGAGGATGTCTCATACATCCACAGTGGTGTCTCAAGTCGAAGGACCACTATGCTACTCAACCCGAGAAGATTCTTATTGACGTTGGCGTACCATCCATTAAGAATCTTCGGTGAGCCGTTCAGTGTTTATCCACTATAAACACCTACACGTCTATACGAGTCTCCATAGACTCATGGTTCATTGGGATAAACCATCGGACCAAGTCTCGATATACGACATGTACTGGTCTCAACGGATTTGACTAACCGACCCGTGTTAGCAAATCTTGACCAGGAACTTTGTTTGATAATATACATATAGCAGTGACACTTCCCAATGTCATTTACAAACTAACTTTGTAACTGTGTACTGCATTATATATTATCGGGCCTTTGTCTAATATATACATATCACTAAACCACATTTAGTTTCAATCTAATCGTAATCAGATCGAATACGTATATAAGAACAAGAGGTGCAACCATAAATAAGTAATATTATGGAATAAGGGGATGTTTGTATTCATGAATCAGACATAAATACGGCCCGGATTGGCGCTCTGAGCACCAACCCCAACAATTTGGGTCTCGACCCTAGGACTTATCCCCAAAACTGATACTGATGTAGGCCTCAACCCTAGGACTCATCCCCAAAACTGATACTGATGCTGATGTGGGCCTCGATGCTGGGACTCATCCCAAAAAATGATACTGATGTTGATGTAGGCCTCGCCACTGGGACACATCCCTACAACTAATACTGATGATGATATAGGCCTCAGCCCTGGGACTCATCCCTGAAGTTGATGCTGATGCTGATGGGGGCCTCAACCCTAGAACTCATCCCCGAAACTATACTGATGATTATGTAGGCCTCGGCCCTAAGACTCATCCTTGACACTGATGCTGATGTGATGTAGGCCTCGCCTCCGAGGTGCCATACCCAAAAAACTGATACTAATGCTGATGTATCTTTATTCCCGGAGTGCCATACCCGACGAAACTGGTAATGATGTGGGCCTCGATCCTGGAGTGCCATATCCGACAAAACTGATACTGATGTTGAAGTGGGACTCACCCCCGGAGTGCCATACCCAGCAAAACTGATACTAATGTTGATGTATGTCCCTACTCGGAGTGTCTCAGGCCGAGATACAGAAGCTCCGTGATCAGATGAAGTCGGTTACCCAAAAAATGAAAGGGAAACATGAGGACTTGTTGGATTATGAGGCAATGACCTTCGAGGAGCAGCTGCTAGCTCAATTTAAAATGCCCGATATTGCCAAATTTGATGGGAATTGGGAATATCTCACGGTGATGAGGTCAGTAGGCCAGTCACAGTGCCAAGTTCAGAAAATATTTGGGATGTCACTTGAGGGGGCGCCGGTAGTATGGTACCATAGCCTCGAGAAGAAAGTCAAAGAAAATTGGAGGGAATTGGCCGATGCATTTCTGAAACAATATGTCTGTTGGTTTTTCTAAGGTCCCAAGATCAAATCAAGACATGAAATAATGCGTGAATACATCAACGGAGGTAGCGGAATACTCACATTGATCGGTTATGTCGATTTGAAGACGAATCAAGGCCAAAAACGTACTGCTTTGCTCACGCCACTGCAACCAGTCCATGCTCACTGTCTTGGCAGTTTCGGGTCTCACCACGGATGTTTGCTC
>SKCR01045671.1:0-93513 GCA_019454045.1 Zanthoxylum bungeanum | reverse complement strand
TTATTCGTTAATTTCTGTCTTGAAAAATTCGGAATTCGAAAATATTTAAAATTTCAAAGTTGTAGATCTTTGAGTCTTCTTTAATCTGCGACTTGAATTAGCTCAATCAGATATCAGATGAAAACGTTATGGCCAAAATACCAAACATGCGCAAAATTGGAATTTAGGACTACACTTCATGACGCGTACAGTAAATTTTCATTTTTGATCTTTTTTTCCTCTGAATTTCATCATTTTAGCCCCGAGTTGATTCCATTAAGTCCCAATATTATTTTTATCTGCAAAATAAAAAAACACATCAAAACATTCATAAAACGCGAGAAATTATACAAAATATTAGGTTAAATGAGTGGGAAATAGTGATATAATTATCACTCATCAGTAATATATCAATTTATTAACCTGAAACACTAAATTCTGCAAAAGCCTATTCCGTTGGTCAGATACAAATATCAAGTGTAATCCAATTAATCATATTCTTATGTTAACCAAGTTATCTGAATTCATTAAGATTAAGTTCCAATTATAGCTACCCCGCCTGACAGGTATATTCATATCCTATAAGGAAATCTATTAAAGGATTATCTATCCTCAAGGAAGATCGTGGACTATTGAGTTTATGGTCTTAAACCTAAAATCCCTTTTCCAAGTTCATTTTAAGTTTACCGAATCAATCTTATTAATGGTCAGTTAACAAGAAGCATTGAAACTAAAGCTCAATAAATAAACCTTTATATTACCCAAACTGTAAAATAAACTCTGATGATATTGGAATTCATCACAACCCCATATAACTGACTTAGTTACGAAACATAACTAGAGGTGCTAAAAGCTTAAATAAAAGACATAAAGTAAATTGTTGTAAAGTAAATGCTGAAAAGTAAATGCTAAAAGTAAAATGCTGAAAAGTAAATAAAGTAAAAGTACAATAAAAGAAAATGTTATGGGTCATAGGATCCACTTTTATTACTACTATTTTAGATATCTCCCTTATTATAATATATAAACTTTACGTGATATTACCAACCAGCCATTTAAGAGGTATCCTGATTAAGTCAAATTAATATTAAATTACCAACCGACCAATTAGGTGGTATCCAGTTTTAGTCAGGTTAAAACCAATTTCAATAATTACCAACCAACCAATCAGGCAGTATCGACATTAAGTCAGGTTTTAATAAGTTTATATATTATAATTATGAGAGATTAATCTAAATATTAGTAATACAAGCTTTACCTTTCACCATAGCAGGGGGAGTTACCTCCTCATTGCGTAAAAGTAAAAACTAAAAAAGTAAAGAAATGAAAGTACTGTGAGTAAAAATAAATTACGTAAAAGTAAATAAAATTAATTACAAAACTGAAAATAAACAAAAAAGATACAATCTTCTTAGTATTCTTAAGGAATAACATAGAAGAAAGTATGAAATGAACTTGAAATTTTGAGTTGAATTTATAAGCACCAATAGGCTGAGCGCGTCGCCTAAATTTCGACGCATAAACCGGATCGGCTGACACATGTCTTGGCGGCGTTGGCAACTAAATGATTATCCTGATGTGGCAATGACATGGCGATGTCGATTGTCGGCAGCATGTGATGGTGACACGTTAGCGGCGCATATTAGCAGGCGGCGCATGTTAGCACGACGTATTTTAGCAAACTTCTCTGATTGTGACACATGTCTCGGTACACGTTAGCAGGATTCGGTGAACGTTAGCAGTCGCGACACAGGCTTTGTGTCGCGACGTCCAAATGACAATTTTGTCTTTTTATCCATTTTCAATATTTTGGCACCAAATCACCTTCAGAGAGTCTTGAAACTTTATTTATCTACATAATTACACAAAATAGATCAAAATATTCACAAAACTCAAGAGACTATACAAAATATTAGGTCAAATGAGTGGAAAATAGTGATACATTTACCACTTATCACACCCCCAAACCTAACATTTTGCTAGTCCTCGAGCAAAACAACAAAATAAAATAACCTAAACATCTTTAAAATAAAATTAAACTAAGCCACTTTCGTAGGGATCACAGTTTCATTTATCGTATGCAACATACATTTAAATCTCTAGGTGTCCCTAGTGGACGAGTTGTAATCTCGTGAGGGCTTACAATAATGATACCCAAAAATATTTGATAAAACTAAAAAGATAATAAAACTAATACACACAAAAATAAAAAGACAAGAGAAAAAATAATAAACAAGTTAGTGAGTAAACAGATGAAACTTTTTATACAAGTTAATAGTTGTTTTCTTTCTTTCTAAATTATCAAATAAATAAATTCTCCGATTATTTTTACCATTCTTCATATACACAGCTAACAAAGTAATAATCAAGTCATTTAACCCACAATATTCATAAGTGTAGTTGAAAATAGAGTAATATTTTTGTCCTAAAGTTATATTAGAATTCACACATTTTTTAGCAATGGAATAATTTTTTTCTGATTTTTTAATTTTTTATATATATAATATCTTCCATCCATGTAGCGAGCTTTAGGTCAGTGGCTCCCAAACCAGTTGGTTTTAGGGCACTAGGTGTTAAGACACCTTTACAGACTTAATTACTCGGATTTCCGATTTATAATTTTTTTTTTTGCAACATCTTTGATCCAAGTAGCGAGCTTTTGGCCAGTGACTCCCACACCAATTGGTTTTAGGGCACTGGGTGTTAAAACACCTCTACTGACTTAATAACTCGGATCTCAAACGTTTTTTGTTTTTGAAATTTTTTGTATCCCATTGTTTTTTTAGATGTTTCCTTCAATTAAACTAGAGCACTAAATATTACAAACTTGTCAATTACATCTCATGTATGTATGTCACCATGTATGTAGATAATACATGTCAACTGAGCATATGAAGATTTATTTTAGTAAGTATCATGGAGAATTCACAAAATAAATAATTTAAAAGGAAATAAACAAAAACTAACTTGTTCCGAAATAGGGTGAGATATGTTTTAGGAGTGGAAATTTCTTACACAGCTATCTCACACTAATTTCACCTGATTAATCAGATTAAAACACAAAAACACAAAATATTTTTTAATTTTTGTAAAAAATTTTAATTTTTTTGAATTTTTTCCAAAATTTTTGATTAAAAATACAAATAAAAATAACACGATACTAGTCAACTATTCCCCTCCCCCAAACCTAAATGAGACATTGTTCCCAATGTCTTAAAAGGTAGAAGATGAGTTTAGAAGATATAACATGGTTAGCTAAAATTCTACATCTAGACAGAAATTAAGGATTAAGATCCAGGTTTATTCGACACTTTTTACCATGATCATTGTCAGACCAGTTTATCTTGGAAATGATAGGATCAATTTGTGGTTCTAAGGCTAAGATTTGGTCTATTAAATCTAGGGCAGTTCTACCAATTCTGGCTAGGATTTACCACAATCATTGTCAGACCAGTTTATCTTTTACAGGTTTTGACACGAACCCATTTCTTCGGGTGTCATCAAGAAACACAAAAAGAAAATCATAAAATCCATCAACGTTAAATAGTCCAAGCGGTTTCTAGTGTATGTTCAGGTTCGCCCAAGATAGTACTGTAAAAATTTCCGCCATTGTGCCGAAGCCTCTTGGAAAAGAAATAAAAGCATCAGCACGGTTTATCATTTCTACCTGTCGTTCAGACATACCTGACACAATATATTCCTCTCCGTTTGATGGTCTAATAAGGTTTGCCTCTGCCAAGGGTTTTGGGATGATTCCTAGAGCTTGACTGTCTCCTTCCTGTACAGCCTTTGAAACAATCTCCATTAATCCAAGATTGCCTCTGCTATATACTAAATGCATATTCCTTCCAGCTATGACTCGACCCAATTCAATGATGCCTCAATGAACTCTGGTTTATAACCAACACTAGTACCGTAAAACACACAAATGTTTACAACTCGTCTTCTTGAAGTGGCTTCCATTTTTATATGTTTCTTTCTCAGCTCTGGATGCCTTCAAGAGTGCAATGATGAGTTGAATTTATGGGACCTGAAAAAGGGTGAGTAATAATATCAATAGTATCTTCAAAATGATGATTCTTTAGATAATCAAGAAAATAAATCGTGAAATGTCAAAAAAATTCGATCCTGTCGATGAAAATAAAAGAAAATACTAAAACAAATCACAATTATTAATTAAAAGACAAAGTAAATAATATTTACAAGAAAGTAACAGCTTGAAAACTATATTGTTGTCTTTCTTTTCAGAAATGTGCATATAACATACGAATTTCATGATATACATATCCACTGGGATGTGTCTCAAAAGTCTTAGATATGTCATCCAAAGACTCCTTACTCAAGCCATCCCTAATGAATTTAATCTTATCTTCACGATTATCAGACACCATTCCTAAAGAACGATAATAAGTATTACATGTCATGCGAGCATATTTATAGCAAACACCCATTCTTTTAGCTCTTCTCTTTTTAGCATAGGTGCTTCTACCTAAACTAGGCAGATGTGAAATAAAAGAGTCAGATGACTCACCTGCCAATGAGACTCGTACTTCAAATTAATCCAACGAATGTCAGTAGGAATACCTTTGATCATCAGTAATCACATCCATTCCAAGCGAGCTATGTAGACTTTCATCAGATAATTTTGAGGGAGAGAAAGAAATTGCTTGTGAAGATTTGCTAAAAATTCTTCTATCCTGAAATGTGATTTCACCTGTAAAATTAAACATACAAAATTAAAAAACACCAAATTTGAATATATACACAAATTGCATGGGTTGTCTCCCAACTAGTGTTAAGTTTAATGTCATCAGCTAGACATGACTGCCCGAATGTTAGGCTGGATCTGAAAGTGTAACACTTTCTTTTTGTCGCTCAATTGAATCTCCCCAGTAGTGTTTGACATGTTTGTAAATCTCATACAGAATAGGTATATATATCTTTCCTTCTTATTTGGGGGTATTGGTATGTTGCTAGATGTCAACCTTGGTCATTGAAATCGAACGACCATCTGATCGGAGGATAATTTATGTTCGATTAAATTATCACGATTCATTTCATGTCCAACTTGAGGGGAACCCAAAAGGTCACACACAAAAAATTTGAGATCAATGGTTAACAGTGCACAGTACAAATATAACAGCATATATGATTGCTGCAAGAATTGTTCATAAATGGTTCAATGTGTTTAATTATTGAACAGATCATTTATAAGGTTCCATAGTGGCTTAAGGATTGGTGAATGACTATAGGGGCACTTTGGGAATTTGAATTAAAAAAATTACTATTCATGTGAATAGTAATATGAATAGTAATTTTTTTAATTATTTGTTTTGAATTCCAATTCGGCCCAAACTCTTATTAGGGTTTTATAATCTCATTAAACCACTAAATTAAGATCCAATGGTGAAGATTAAATTAGCTTTTATCCCACATCAGATTCTTAATTAATTTTGTTGTCTTTGGAGTACTATATAAACCCAAAGAATTCTTCACAAATTTTTGCACCAAACATTTCATATCTTGGGTTTATATAAGTGAGCAACTCTAAAGTTTAAGAGTAAGCCACTGATTTTGACGATCCTTAAGTCTAATTGACTAAAGGAACTTCAAGTTAAAAGTTTTGAGGTATTTGCCTAGGCTAGCACCAAGGGTAAAATACATGTGCACTCAAGGAGTAGTCTTGCCGTTGAGTTTTGGCTTTGGTGTGTGCATCTTTGGAGGCCACACGCTTGGGTGGCTATTTGGAACGTGGAAGAGCTTGCTGAGTTCGAGAAAAGCTTGTAGATTTGAGGGAGGACTGGAGGAGTCTTCGGTTTAAGTAAGTCTTTTTCTTTCTTTGTTTTAATTAAAGTTCTTTTGATAGTTAGCATGTTAAGATTTATGATCTTTGCATGTTTTATGAGTTTTTATGCTTAGAATATATAGTAACATGTCTAGGCTTGTAGAATAATCAAAATAAATGGGTTTTGGGCAATGAGATAGCGGCATATCAATATTAATTTTCCACTGCGCACTCGCGATCGCTTCCCTGCAATATAAATATGCATTAGAATGATCAAAAAATACCTCGACGTATGTAAATTTATTTACCGATTAAAACGATTTGAATTAACTAATTTAATCCGATAAAATTTATGAATAATCAGTATTATTCATAACGTGTTATCCAACTGCTCAAAGAGTACACTTTATACTGTGGGACTCTTTAAGTGCAGGTATATCCGTTACGAAATCCAATTTCGCGTCCATAATTCACCCACTCATAAATTATGACGACTACAGATTATCTCACTGAACTACACAAATCGAGATCATCACATACGTATAATCCATCTGTCATAGGCTATCCATATTATACCATGATATAGATGAGAACATAAAATCCCTAAGGTATAATATAGTTGACTTATAAATTCTACGATCTCTAAATAACACTCGGAACTCGCTTCCGCAGTGTACCTCGGCCATGGATTTACTAGATTGCAAACACATGCAAGATACATATACCTTGTAAACATGACTGCTGATTTTATCTTGATACACACTGAATATCATAAGCATCATCCCACACCCAACAATCAGATGGAGGTCTGACCTAAATAGGTCATTGACGTGACTGTCATCAAAGTGTGGAGGATAACTTATATCCACCATGGTATCTCAAGTCTAAGGATCACTATGTTATTCGACTCGAAAAGATTCGTTTTGAGGTTGGTGTACAATCTATTAGGAAATCTTCAATGAGTTGTTTAGTATTTATCGAATAAACACGTACATATCTATATGAGTCGTCAAAGACTCATGGCTTACTGGGAAAAACCATCGGACGAAGTCGCGATATACGACATATACTTGTCTTAGCGGATTTTACTAACCGACCATATCAGTAAATCTTGACTAGAACTTTATTTGAGAATTTACAACTTACAGTGACACTTCCCAATATCAATTACAACCTATGTTGTAACAGCGCACTACATTGTAAATCATCGGGTCTTTATCTACTATATACACATGACTAAACCAGATTTAGTTTTATTCTAATCAAATTAGATAGAATATATATATATATTATATATATATATATATATAAGACAAGAGGTTCTACTATAAACACTAATATTATGGGAAAAAAAATGAATTATTTGTATTCATGAATCGGGCATAAATATGATCCAGAATAGCGCTCCCAACACCAACCCTAACAGTTCCTAGGCACAACGCTATTGTAACTTGCACAAAAAATGAAATATGATATGAATACATTTTTTTTCAAATAAATAAATATGACATAAATACAACTTTTTTCAAAAAATCCATTACATAATTCAAAAAATAATTACAAATTTTTTGAATAAAAATTAAAACACTTAACACTGCCTATTTTGCCTATCAAAACGCCGCCTAGAAGGAGGCAACAGAGATTTTACTTCCACTAGAGGGTAGAGTGCTATGAAAGGCAGTTGATCATGGATTATAAACAAGCCTATAGTTGATTCTTCTTGTGTCGATGCCCGAGCAATTAATTGGGATTGACTTTAAATTCATTAGCAATATGTCTACGCTGGTTCAAATCCAGCTCTATCCAATAATTCATTGATTAACCATGAAATAATATAACCTATTTTTTTTTTCAGAAATTCCAGATTCGAAAGAATTATGAATAAAAAAATCAAATTCTTAAATATATGCCTACCGCTATTTATTTATTTTATTGTTCCATTTCTTAGTTCCCATGAATTTTGATCTTGCTAATAGTGACTTAGATTCCTATCAGGATCATTAAATAGAAAGTATAAAGCTAATCTTGGTGTATAAGTTATGCTTGAATGTAATGCTCATAACTTCCCTCTAAACCTAACTGTTAGAAATGGTGATCAAGCACCATTCGATTATAGCGTAAATATTTAATATTTGTGCAATGTAATATTTTTTCTATATAATATTATATATATATATATAATATTATATATATATTGGTAAATTTATATTATTAATCATATTATTGTAGATCTAAATATAATTCGCCCTAAAAGTTAGGGATTCTGATTTTGATCGGGATCTTTTTTGTAATTAGTAAAGACTTGAAATTTCAATATATGATATATGGTGATATAGTTGTACAAGTTACAAATAGCGTTGAAAAATATCACTCATACTCTCAAATATAAATTATTTCAGGTCTTGATCTATTGACATGGGTCGGTCACTAGATCAATAAGACTGGTGCATTGTCCGTATATGTAATGGTCACATGGCTTGTCTTAACGGACCATGAACCTAACTGAAGCTCATATAGAAATATAGATAGTCATTCGTTGAATGGATCATTAACTGATTAAATAAAAACTGCTAATAGATATTCTATAAAACCGTCAATAACTGTCTTCTCGAGTTGAGAAATTAATGTGATCCTTAGACTTGACACACCACAGTGGTCTTGTGAGTGATGCTCCATAGTTGATACCAATCATGTTAGAAACCTTTTATGGTCTGATCGCTAGATGATTGTTAGCTATAGATTGATGCTCATTGAGATTGATGTGTGTCAATATGGGATCTGTCAGTCCACATAGTTGGATTGTTTTCTGATACTTCATATTATGTTCCAGAAATAATTTGGCCAAAAGTATGTCTCAAAAAGAGTTTCCAGAAAGATATGAATAATATCGAGGAAAACGTCTTCTTCAAATATTATATTTATGGAATATAATTCTGAAGATAAGTTGTGTACATTGAGTAGATAAGGTCTTGATGGTGCTCAATAGGGGACGGATGACGGAGGGATTAGACATTAACGTTATAACCTCAACTTTTATGGTTTGACAACTGATTTTGTTCCGTCATGATTTGTAGGTGGGTAAGTCTTCATGCACACATATCTTGTAAAGAGTTTTTATTCATATACATATAATTGGTTGTGAGCCTAGAGAATCCCCTCATAATTAATTAAGTATACTCTTTGAGCACGAGGATAATGATGGTCAATAATTGACAATGTGTTTAGTGTACGGGTTGATTGTTTGATCCGAGAAATTATAAGGTAAATTAAAATTAATTAATTAATTATATATCGAGAGTTGATATAAGATTATTATAATGTTAATAATTAACAGTAATACAAATTTGATTTGTATTAGTGTATTAATTAAATTAGTGTATATATTTAATTATTAAATTAATTCCTAAATTAATTATATAATTATACAATTTAATTAATTAATTTAGTGACTTTAGTTGGAGTAATCAAATGCTATAAGTTAAAGTAACTATATAATTTGATGGAGATAAGATCTAGTTACATTAAACTTAATTTGCTAATTAGTCAAAGATACTTTTGATCATGGTTAAAGTAAACATGGACATTTGGGCCAATGACATTTTGCCGAGGTTAAAGTTTGATTTGATCAAAGATTTTCCAAGGGAAAATTTATTAATTGTGATTGATTTTATTTTTATTTTATTTTTTGTTTTTTGGGTTGCCATGAAAAGGAAAAGCGAAGAAGAAAATAAAAAATAATTTTGTTGTTTTGTTTTTGCCTTTTAGACAAGTAATTGTCGAGAAGAGGAAGAAAGAGTTCTTCAAAAATTTTGGCTATGAAACCAAGCTTAAAACAATCTAAACTATACTACTTATATCAAAATAACCGTTAAAAAAGTTAAGGATTATTTTTGGTGTTGATAAATTTACTAAAATAAAATTCCAAGAGTTGAATTTTGTTGGAAAGTTTTGTTGCCAATCTTAAACAACCTAGCCACCTTTTAGTTGTCAAGATTTGTTCAAGTGTAAACTTTTGGTGGTGGTAAGATTGGTGGTGAAGCTTGGATCTTGGTAGTTAAAGTTTGGTGGAGAAAGCTTGAAGATGGGTATATCCTTGATATTTGTTAAATTAATTTGATTTATTTTGGGTTGTACTTGACGTAGTTTTGAACATGTAATTGTTATAATTTAATTAGATTAATTATGTAAATCGATTTAATTACATAAATGTTGTATAATATTCTTGTATATATGTTATATGCGTGAGAAAATTTTTTTGTTGTGGATGTTGTTTGGCATGTAAAAATGCGCAGGAAAAATTCTCGAAATTTTTCCAGATACGTGTCAGGAATTTTCCACAAAATCGCACTTAAAGGGCAAAATTATAATTTTAATGAAATTAGAATTTTGAACTCTTATAGCAGTGTGTATAACATGTAGAAAAATTTTCGAAATTTCCGTAATCGTTCTGGAAATATTTTGGGAATTTTTGATAAAAATCTCGCTAAGGGCAACATTATAATTTGTTGAAATTATTACTGATCAGCCATCAGCTACAGCGATCGAATCACTGTTACAGTGGGCTAATATGATTATTTGGTTGATATGGTTCATCGGCTCTCTTGATCGCCCAGATCATTTCCAATAAACCAATTCTCTTGTAATGACGGAAAGTGTAACGTGAAATCACGTCTTATATAGGATATCAATTATTAATTAAGGTGAAATATAGATGAATAACTGAAAAGGGTTTAAAAAGTTGATTTCGACCCTAGTTACGCTGCGATAACATAAATGCCAAATTCAAGATAAAAATAAATATCGAGATGCGATCCCGTACGTATTTGCAATGCGCTTTTGAATCATACCCATAAAAAATGAACTCTTCCACTAGAAGCTATTGAAACTCCATCTACAAATGGAAAAAATTTTGATCGTTTTGTAGATAGAATTTTGAAAATCAAGGATCAATAATAACCCTCTTTGGTGCTCAGTATTGATATGTTATTATGTCGATTTCTTTAGTAATTTTTATTTACATTTTTTTTTGTTATTTGACATGCACTAATACTACTAAAAAAAATTAAAATTTTCTTAATTAGATTCCAATTTTTGAATTTTACAGTTAATTTAATAGAAAAGAAAAGAGAAATTCTAAAATTACTAAATGTGGGACTCTGGGGGTGCATTCAATCGTAAAAAACGAGGCCTCGATTGAGTATCGATAACTCAAAAAAAAAAATTAAGCCAAAATACCAATGCAAATAGACCGCCTTTTTCATTCCCGAGAAAGTGCATATTTTTCCCGAATCTTCTTACCTAATGGTACGAAATAATAATATCATTGGAGTAAATACACAAACCACATAATCGCTTCCATTTCTATTATTTACAAAGGGTTTAGAAATAAACCAAACAAACAATCGAAACAAAATAGAAAAAGAAAAATGGTTAAGTTCTAAACTCTTTTTTTCGTGATACTCCATAACCGCCTGACTAGCGCTTAGCATTTTTTACAACATTGTAAAAAGTTCACAAGCTTCGTCACGTTTTCCATTGTGGAGGTAGCCTTTGATCATTGTTGTAAAGACAACATCATCAGGATCTACACCTGCCTCCAACATCCTCACAAACATATTTTCTGCTTCAATTATTTTTTTCTTCTTGCACAAACAACCAATAATTGCATTATAAATCGCAACATTAGGTTTTCGTCCTCTCGCCTCCATTTGGTCCAAAATGTCCAATGCTGAATCTAGATTGCCCATTTTACAGTTTCCCTCTATCATTAATAAATAAGTTTCCACATTTGCAACTATACCAGCATCTTGCATAAATTCAATTATGACTTTGGCATTCTTACAAAGACCCACCTGGTTGAGGCACTTTATTAAAATGTGACAAGTAAAAGCCAAAGGTCTATATCCAAAACTAACCAAATGAGAGAAGCAAAGGCAAGCTTCTTCAATTTTTCCTCCCTTGCACAAGGCACCGATATAAATTCCAAATGCCTCTTTAGCAAGATTTGGGTCATTTTTCACCATTTCCCCAAGCAGAAGCCCAATCTCTTTATTCAAATCCCCAGTATGATTCAGAGTAGCCGACTTTGAGAAAATCAAGGATCAATTCCACATCCAATCTTGGCAAATTCACGCAACAACATCAGAGCAAGCTGAAGCTCCTGCCCCTTAGGGCAGCGCTTCAAGAGGATAAAAGACAGCACATGGTCAGGAGCAACACCATTGGCCAGCATTTTTTTGTACAACCTATCTACATCCACTAGCCTATTCTGATTGTAAAGAGCATCAATCAAAACTGTGTAACAGTGAACATTAGGAGCTAAATTGCTACTTGCCATGCTATTCAAAAGCATCAAAGCAGCATCTACTTCCCCTACCCTGCAATGATTACTGATCAAAATCTGATTAGTCACTACATCTGGCTGCAATCCCCAGTCATTCATTTGTTTGTACAGCACCCATCCTTTATCAAAACAACCCATTTTAAAAAAGCCATCAATCAATGTGGTACAAGTATATGTATCTGGCTCACAGCCTGTCTTTAGCATTCTGAAACAAAGACTCATTGCTATTTTCATCTTCTTATGCCTGCAATACCCACTAATCAAATAATTATACATCACCTTATCCAAGGAGAAACCTTGTGACTCCATTTCTCTAGAGCATAACTCAGCCTCCACAATCCGTTCTCTCTTACAAAGACTACAAAACAAAGACTTGTACTGATACAATGTAGGCTCCAACCCTTTTCTCTTACGCTTTATATCAAAAACTTCCATAACTTCATTTAAATACCCCTTATAACACAACCCATCAACCAAAGCATTATAAGACCAACCATTCAAATCTACACCAACATTGCAAATTTTAATGAAATAATGAAAAGCCTCCAGAAACTTTTCTTCTGCAAATAAACATCGGAGAATAGCAACACATGCAGGTTTAATAGGAACTAAATTCATTGAAATAAGCCTATCAAAATATCTAATTGCATAATCTAAATTCCCTAGCTCACAAAAGAAAACTACGAGAGAATTCAAAGTAGATAGGTCAGGATCAATACCTAAACCAACAACATCATTCTGATAAAGCGAAAGAGCCGACTGGGATTGGCCAAATTTAATCAGTTTCCCCATAAGAACACCATAGATACCCAAATCAAAGTTGATATTACCATAGGAGCAAAGCAATTTGTTGTCGCTTGAGGTCGTTTGTGAGGCCGAGATTGCGTTTGCTGGCGGCTCTACTTCACGTTTACAACTTGTTACTGCTCTTCTACTAGCATTAAACAAGAAGCAGCACGATCTAGGCTTTCTGGTTATCAGGCTTTTGAAAATTGCAACACTACGAGGGCTTTCAATTAGGCAAAAAAAAATCATTTTTGACACTGATCCAGATGAAAAGACGGATTTTTATTTTATTTTTTGGTTTTAAAGAGGATGATTTTAGCGATAACTTTTGCCTATTTTGTGGTGTTCAATCGTTTGTTGGGTGTTTGAGTTGTTTGGTTTCAAACCCTAGGTGAACCGGATGGGTAGGAGACTAGATCTAGGAGAGGGTTACGCGGCTTGAACCAGGTTTATTTAGATGAAGATTCAAACATTAGCCTTTTTTTCGGTTCGGATCAGCCTCAAGTCTCTGCAACTCACGAAGGTTGGCAATGCGAGGGCTAAGGGTGGGGGAAAAGCTCTTGCCTGGACCGGTCCGCACGGGGCAAACAAAGCCAGGGTCAAGAGCTCGAGCCGGGCTTTGGAATTTTGGTCCGGGCCCGGCCCAGCCCGGGCCAAAACTTAAAAAAAAATTATATTTATATATATATATATATTATATATATAATATCTCTATTTAAAATATATTTGTAGCCATTTTATTTGTTTGTAGTATTAAATTGTTAATTTATCAATTAAATTTGTGATTTATTTATAATTTGTCTTGAATGTATTTTATATTTGTATATTTTTAATTTTTTTTTTAAATTTGGGCCAAAAAGCCCGGCCAGGCTTTTCCCGGGCCCGGGCTTATAAAAAGCACGGCCCGAGCCTGGCCCGTTGCCATGTATAGTGAGGGCCATTAATTTATAATTTATTTTTGTTATCGTTTTATTTATATATTTGAGATTAAAAAATAAATTATCTTGGTCTCGTTTTGTTATTTTTAAAAAATAAAAAAAAAATTATCTCGCCTAATAATGTATTTCGCTAAATTTCGTCCAATCATATTAAAACATATTTTATCCAATTAAAATCTCATCAAATTTAAAATTTCATAATCTTTTATTGTCTCGATTTATTTTCAAATCTGAATATAAAAATATATCTAAGATCTTATTCCAAACAGCA
Source organism: Zanthoxylum bungeanum (assembly GCA_019454045.1). Taxonomy (NCBI): domain Eukaryota; kingdom Viridiplantae; phylum Streptophyta; class Magnoliopsida; order Sapindales; family Rutaceae; genus Zanthoxylum; species Zanthoxylum bungeanum. Next base: position 79,411 of record SKCR01045671.1, on the reverse strand, counting down.
CGAGATCCCATTAAAGCAATGATAGACATTGAAAATTTTATGACCCTACACTCATCTCAATCCCATTGCCAAATCCTTACACTCAAGTCTTCAACACAATTCAAATTACCTAAACTAAAATTTTGGGTCGAAACATATTAAACTAAAAGTTGTTCCTAATAATGAGATTGTCATTATAACTTCATCGACAAAGGGAAAAAATATTTAGCCAAAAGCAACTCTAAAATGACTCAAAAGCAACTTTAATATCAAAAGTGTGATTGTGTTATATGTTGTAGTTTCAATCATATGTATCTTATAATTAATGAAAAGTATGTTTTAATAATAAAATATTATGAGAATCAGATTATACCTCCATTAAATTAGATTATACCTCCAATGAATCAATATTATTGTAACGCCACTGTTACTGCTACATGATATCGACGGCCGTATTCTATGTGGGTGACATATTATTTAACATAAAATCATGCATGATAGCATTTGTGATTGCAAAAATAGTTTTCAAAAATCCGGCGTAATTTCTGCGATTACAACACGTATTTAATTTTTCAGTCACTTATGGACAACCTTCGATATTTCTGCTATAACTTGAGCTAACGATGTTCAATTTCAATATCTATATATGGCCAGAACTCTTAGGCGAAAATTTACAACTTTCATGTTCGGCATGTTCCCAAATCCTGACCAGAATCAAGTCATAAATCACATTTTTCTTGGCTATTATTGTGCATTTCAGAAATACTCTAGAAAGATTTAGCATGTGATCTTTTATCACTCACATTTTTTGCCCTCTTTTCACGCCCTTCATCCAGTTTTTTTTAATTGGAGCTCCCTTCACGTTGACTCCAAGCAAGTAAGTGTTGGGGTTTCGGATAGTAATTCGGGTAAACGCTGCGGAACGTGGAAAATCAAAATTTTCCGATTTCAATTATTTTTCTTGGGCAATTAAAATAAACTAATTTATTTCAATTACTCAATACTCAAAAACTGAAATTTTTACCTAAAAATCAGATTTCTCAGAATTTACCATTTTGCCCCAAAACTTTATATTTTAATTATTTTAGTCCAAAATTGTCAAATACAATTCTAATTGATTCCAAATCATTTCCAAAATGATTTATTCATGTATAATACATGAGAAATAGGTTTTCAATTCAAAGAAATATATTTTTCCCTAATTGTTGAATGGTCCCTCAATTTTCAACAATTTACAATTTTGTCCTTTTTGTTCAAAACATGCCAAGATCATATCCAAAAATTCCCAAATTAATATACATCATATATACATAAAACATCATCACATATATGAAAATCCCCAAATTTGGTGAAGCTTAAAAACCCTAATTTTTATAATTTCACAATTATCAAATTAACACCAAATTATTCAAATTCAATACATTAATTCAATTCTCACAACACCAATCACCCTCACCATCATGAAATACCTCAAGAAAAATTTTAGGTCTAACATGAGTGGCTAAAAGACTCTAGAATGGTAAGTAGTCATCAAAATGGCAAAAAGTGTGCTTAAAGAATAATTTCAAGCCAACTAAATTAATATACATGCTTTCATCTTCAATCCAAGTTCCCAATTATCAAATCACAACCATGAAAGAGTAGAGAACAAACTAGGCTACACATATTGAAGCTTAGTATGCTAGAAAAAATTTTCATTAAAGGAAAAGTAATAAAAACTTACTTAAAATGCTTGATTTTCCAAGTTTTTCCTTTCTTTTCTCCTTAGCTCTCTTTCTCTCTTTTGGTATTTGATTTTTAGGGTTCAAGAATGATGAAACAAAAAAGAAAAATAGCTTTTATAATTTCCCTATAATGACCGATTATTGGAAAATAATAATAGCCACCAATTTTTCAATTTTGTTTAATAAATTGGAAATTAATTTAATAAATATTTATGGTAATAAAACATCCAACAATTTGATGTTTATCCAAATATATCCAATTAAATCAATCCAAGTGAAACCAATCATAATTGGCCATTTAATCCAATTAAAACATGTCATTTATCTTATCTAATAAGTAAAAATATATTAAATATTTAATTAATTTAATTATTCAACATTTGAATAAATAAATAATTAAATAAAAATATCTAAAAAATATATGTATTATATTTACAATAATCAAAATACATATATTAATTGTAAATGTCAAATATCACAATTCGACATTTAATAAATGACTAAAAGATCTCAAAAACTTGTATCTTCGTTTAACTGTTAAACAACTTATAAATAATCAATATTATTTATAAAAGTTGCCCTAGTGCTCAATGGGTATATCTCATTAGTGAGACTCTCTAGGTTCAAGCATATCTGTCACGAAATCTAATTTTATGTCCATAATCTACCCACCCGTAAATTATGACGAACACGGATAAAATCTCTGAACCATACAGGCCGAGGTCACTGCATACGTATAATCCTTCCGTCACAAGTATCCATATTATCCTAGAGATATAGATATAAACATCAAATCTCTTTAGGTATAATCTCGTCGACGATTCTATTAGCAATCTCTTAAATAGCACTTAGAACTGATTTCTACAATATACTACGGGCTCATGGATTTAACAGATTGCTAATTCCATAATGGATACCTATGCTCTGTACACATAACTGACGGATCATATCTTGATACACAGATGATATCATGAGGATCAATCCACACCCAACGAACAGACAGATGTCTGATCTAAATAGATCGGTGACGTGACTGCCATCAAAGTGTAGATGATACCTCATATATCCACAGTGGCATCTCAAGTCGGAGGATCACTATGATCACTCAACCCGAGAAGATTCTTATTGACGTTGGTGTACCATCTATTAAGAATCTTCGGGGAGTCGTTTAGTGTTTATCCGATATAAACACCTACGTGTTTATACGAGTATCCCGAGACTCATGGTTCATTGAGAAACCATTAGAATCCAATATTCCAATATACGATACGTACCGGTCTCAACGGGTTTACTTACTAACTAAGTAATTGTAAACCTTGACTAAGAACAGTTAAATAATGATACTGTTATGTTATCGCTCAATGTCAGTTGTGACGCTTTTGCAACTGTATCATAATCAATCATTCTATGGTCATTTACGTCTTTACCATATAATAAAAGAATTTATATTACATAAACTGTCTATTTTATTCATTAATAAAATATATACAAAAATATTTATAGGAAAATACATAAAAAAAATTGGCACTTAGAGCACCAACCCTAACAGTAAGCTCCATTAATCATTTCCCTCTCCTAATTTTGAATGCAAACAAGCATTTACAGACTGTCATTTTCGAACTCACTTGAACTCTAGACTTAAAGTTGATGCATTTGGTATGTTATGGTTTCTTGGAGAGTCTATTCATGCATTTCATGATGAAATAACTTGGATTAAGCTTTAATTGATGAGTATGCACAATATTTCTAAAATGATTGCTTGGCGAATTTATAGGGGATGAGGGGGATGTTGATTTTTTGTTTTGGGCAATGTATTAATTTGATTTATACTATAAGCTTGGTTGATTTGTTAAAATTTAAATGAGGACTCATGGCAAAAAATAAAGTGGGATGGGGGCTTGGAATGCTTTATGGTTGTGTTGTAGGATGAAATTCAAGTTATTAATATATGAGTGTTGGCCGAAATGCATGGGCATAATGTTGGGGTTTTGAGCGAATGGCACTGCGGAAGTGCGATTTGGACGAAATTGTAATTTTAAAACTTTTTAAATTACTGAATAATTTATTCAATATCTAATATGAATAATTTATTCACATTTCACCTAAACGTATTTATTTGATATCAAATAACGACATAAATAGTTAAGAAACATCGCAAAATTTTACGAAACGTTTTTTTCGTAAAATTACAAGAGAGAAATATTTTTGTCCTAAAATTATATCAGATTTCACATATTTTTAGCAATGAATATTTTTCAGAATCTTTTCTGATTTTTTAAAATAATAATAACATCTTTAATCATTGTAGCGAGCTTTGGGCCATGACTCCCAAACCAGTTTGCTTTAGGACACTAGGTGTTAAGACACCCCTACAGACTTATTCCTCCCACACTCATGGTAAGTCCATTTATGTCCTAGGTATGTCTTATTTTATGCACCAATGTGGAGTAGACAAAATCGTTCTCTCCTACGCTACAGGGGTGAACCTTGGCTACCTAAGTCCATTTCCATTGGTAAAAGACAAAGACCGCCCATTTACAATATTGACTAAGCCTATTAAGGCGTATCCTTCCTGGATGAAAATCAGTGCGGATATCGGACTCATCTATTTGGCATATTCGGATCATGTTTGGACCTTCTAAGCCCATCAAGGTTTTCATACAAGTTGGCCCGTTATCATTTTAAAGCGTTCAATCAGATTATCGCGAGGTGCAAACTTGTTCTAGTTGCAAAGGCCCAACATATTTACACTTTTGCGATAAGGTGGCTAAACAACTTCAAATGATAGGGAGCCCAAACACAAGGTGGCCCATTATCATTTTGAAAACTTTTGGCCCAACCATCATAAGATACAAACTCGTCCCAGTTTAAATAGCCCAACAAGTTCGTATCTCATGACGAGAAGTCCAAATGGATCCAAATGATAATGGTCCCAAAAACAAGCATATGGGTAGCTTCTATAGGATGTATAATTATGGTTCATGTGTGGGCTTACAAGGGTATGGATAAAGGGCTCTCATCGGTGAAGGGTTTCCCACAACTAGGTCTCCCCACTCAAAGGTTCGAGCGACCAAGTGAGCGCGACTTTTTTATACCTTGGGGTACGTGCCAAAGAGTGATGGTTATCATCACATAATGATCTGCCGCCTTGAGTGAAATCGACTTCACGATACATGACGCCATCGGGGTAATAAGGGTATGCATAATATATGAGATTTGGGTAACCAAAGCCAAAGCCACAGACAGTACAAAGCATTCTTTCAGGGCCAACTCTCTATCCCCAGTGGAGTCGCCATCTATAGGAGCGAAGCGGGGTTTACCGCTATGCCTATGATGTTCAGCAACCTCGACATTATTGGGCTCGTAGCCCATAAAGAGTACGGAGTAGCCCGCGGGGGGCTAAACCGGAGAATAAAGGAGTCACCACCCAGTGTGAACTGGGAAAAGATTTAAGGCCGCACTCACCCCTCGTAAGGAAAAACCTTAAACCATTAGGTTCAGAACGGTCCATTACTTATGCCAGTATAATGGACGGGTTCACACAATGGTATAACCAAGTCTTATGCAATTCATGTAAAATAATTCAAATCAACACACAAATTTGCACACCCATAAACATTAATATAAATAAAAGCAAATTAAATTAAGAAATACAAGGTACGATAACAAGAATCATAATAATCAAAAGAAAATAAAGCGTCAATAAATAAATAGTAAACAAAAGGGGGTTAATCATGCATATATGAGTATTCCCGAGTGGTACGTGGAGTTGTATCCCAAGTGCAGACCATATTACCGTCTATTCGGACTTGGCTACATAATTTACGTCTAGATTTCCATCTGATATACCGCAAGGGATAATAACACACATAACCATCAATGTAATGTAAACGGTCATTAAAAAAGGTGAAATAATAAAATAATAATAAAAGTAAATAGATAAAAAGCTAAATAGCAAAATAAATACTATAATAAAATAACGATGAAAGTGAATAAATAAATAATATGATAAATAACACTAAATGGATAAAAAAAATAAATAATAAAATGGCGAAGAAGAAAAAATAATATGACCGGAAATTTGGCCGTCTTTAATATAGGGCTTCGCATACCCGACTGGACGTGAAGGCACACAACGTCTGGAACTATAAAATAAATATAGAAAAGGGTGCCCTCAGGTCTTAACTTTCAAGTTGCTTTCTCGGAAGTGCGTTAGGCTGTCGTCGGAAGGATTGAAGCTGGTTCGCTGTTTGCTGCTTCTGATTCGCTGTTTCACTCATTGTTTTGCTGTTTTTTGCTTACTATTTGCTGCTTGGTATTTTCTATTTTTGTTTACTGTTTATGTTGTTTTAGTCCACGATTTTCACTAGTTTTTACGCTGATGTTTCGCTGTGTTTTGGGCTGCTATTTTTGATATTTTTGGGGCTTTTTTCTTCTATTTTTTCGGTGGTTTCCTCACTATTTTTGGGCTGGTTATTTTGGTTGTATTTCATAGTTTTTGGCTTGCTATTTTTGGTTCACGATTTTGGTGCTGTTTTTGGGGGCTGTTTTGGTGGTTTCGTTTGCTCACTGGTTTATGTTTTTGGTGCTGTATTTGGGGGCTGTTTTGGTGGTTTGGTTTGCTCACCGGTTCATATTTTTTTTAGTGCTTTGTGTTGGTTATTTTTGCGTTGTTTATTGGCTGGTTTTTGTGGTGTGTTTTGCGTTGTTTGTTAGCTGGTTTTGGTTGTTGTTTTTATGTTGTTTGCTAGCTTCCCTTTCACAGTTTTTTGGTGGTTTGTGTTTTGTTGTTTGGTTGCTTCCCTTCAACGGTTTTTTGGTGGTTTGTGTTTATTGTTTGGTGGTGGCCATTCAAGAAGAAGAGAATAAGATAGGCTAGGGTTTTTTTGCTTGTGTTTCACATCCAAGGGTTAAGAAAGTGTGTCCCTTTCAAATTTGGTGATTGCTCCTTTTTATAATGACAAAGGATCTCCAAATCATGGAAATAAATCACATTGATTTGGGGGAATATATTATTTTGGGATACAATCTCTTGTTAATTAGATGGGATCCCAAAATCTCACTAAATTGGAAGTGATTTGAGGATATTTTAGCATGTGGAATGCATGGATTTCATATCTTGTTAAATTTATAAAATGGTTTGAGGGGATTTGCACATGTGAATTGCATGGGGTTTTCCTTTATTTGGGTGTGCATAGTGGATTTCATAGGCCTTGGGCGTGTGCTCTATGGGATTTGTATGGTGTTTGGCGTGGGCATGGATTGTATGGGCTTTCATGGGTTGAAGGGGTTTTGGGCCGAAGCTAAGGTTTGAAACAGAAACTGACTGAGCGAATCGAAGGCTGGCTAGTGAATCTGAATCCAGTGAGGTGTTAATTTTTGAGTTTTTTATTCCGGCATTGGTTTCCCGTGACTTCCATAACTTTTCAGATAGTGCCTCCATATGAGGCTCATCATTGGGCTAATGCAAAAATACAGTGTCTACAGCTGTCCTTTCGGATTTTCAACTTGGCAGATTGTTATATCTTGCCTGAGTCGCCTTTTCAGGTTTTCAACTCAACGAGCAAAAAAAAATTCCCTTTTTTTAGATATGTCATTATTCTCGAGGCTCTTTGCTTGTCCTCATTCCCGAGGTTGTTCTCCATTCTTGGAGTTGCTCGTCCTCATTCCCCAGGTTCCTCTCTATTCTTGGAGTTCTTCTGACCTTGGTCCAGCATCTTAGAAACAAAAGACGTGAATTGTAATTACTTGACTCTAATCATTCCCAGTTAGCTGGGATTTATGCAATCTATGAACATCTTGAACATTTGTTTCAATAAAGGTGTTTGCATTACTTCTTAGTACATATGTAGGAAATAATGAATTGCATTGCGAGGATACCTCTGTCGCTAACTGTTCATCACGAGTTTTACAATTAACCATTTTTCTTGCTCACTCGTGCTCTATATTTTACTTGGGTTGTCCTTTGCGGATTTTCAACCCAACGAACCCTTTTTTATGCAAAGTATTATTTCAGCCTATCCACGTTGATGGGCTCAGTAAACTCGTTCCCTTCCAAATCTGATAGTCTCACTGCCTCATTCCCCATCACCTTCTTGACTAGGAAGGGCCCTTCCCAATTGGGCCTGAACTTTCCCATTGGGTCCATTATCAATGGCTTTGACTGATTGAGCACTAGATCATCTTCCTTGATCTTGGTGGGACGCACTTTCTTACTGAACGCTCGGGCCAACCTTTTCTGTTATAGCTGCATGTGGTACAATGAATTTATCTTTTTTTCATCCAGTAATACTAGTCATTCGAACCTCTATGAGGCCCATTCATGCTCAGGCAATCCTGCCTCTGCTAGTACTCGCATTGAGTATATCTCTGTTTCCACTGGTAATACCGCCTCAATCCCATAAACCAAATCATAGGGTGTGGCTCCCATTTTCGTTCTCACCGAAGTTTTGTACCCCCACAGAGCATACGGTAGTTTTTCAGCCCAATCTTTATAACTTTCTGTTATCTTAGCTAGTATTTTCTTTATGGTTTTGTTGCCCGCTTCCACCGCCTCGTTAGCCTGTGGCTTGTAAGGTGATGATTTGTGATGTCATATCTCGTACTTTTACAACATCGTCATTGTTTCTCCCTGAAATTGGACTCCATTTTCCATCACTATGTGATGTGGCATTCCGTATCAACATACTATGTTACGGGCTATGAACTTGGCCATCTGCTACGCTGTAAAATTACGAAATTACTCGGCTTCCACCCATTTCAAAAAAATAGTCTACCGCCACTACTATAAAGTGGTGTCCATTTGATGTATGTGGCCTGATTTCTCCAATCATGTTAATACCCCACGCTTAAAAAGGCCATGGTTCTAACAGTCTGTGCAATTTCGTATGCGGCAGATGGTTCAAGTTTCCGTTTGTCTGGTGTAGACACTGTATTTTTACATAAAGTCCAATGATGAGCCTCGTATGGAGGCACTACTTAAAAAGTTGCGGAAGTCGTGGGAAATAAATACCGGAAGGAAAAACTCTAAAATTAGCACCTCATTTGATTCAGACTCACTAACCCGCCGTGGATTCGCTCAACCGCTGTTTTAAACCTTAGCCTATCTACCCTCAAACCCAACCGGCCCATCTATCCTCAAACACACGCCCAAGCCCACATAAAGCCCTTGCATGCCCAAGCCTTCCCAAATAAAAGAAATCTCATGCAAAACACGTGTAAAAAATCCCTCAAATCACCTTCCAATTTAACAAGATATGAAATCTCATCCTCACCAAATTTAGAGATTTTGTTCCCTAAATAAATTAAGAAAATATCTCACATATTTATTTGATTTGTTTCCAAGATTAGGAGATCCATTGGCATTATAAAAAGACAACAAAACCAAACCCTAAGGAATGGCAACCCCACTCTCTTGTCTCAACCTTGACGTGAACAAAAATCATCATCAAACCAAAACAACCATAAACACAAACCAACCGAATAAACAAATAACCAAGCCTCAAGCAGCTCTCCACCAACCAAATAAACAAATAACCAAGCCTTAAACAACCCTCCACAACCGAATAAACAAATAATAAAGCCTAAGTAGCCCTCCACCAACCGAATAAACAAATAACCAAGCCTCAAGCAGCCATCCACCAACCAAATAAACAAATAACAAAGCCTCAAGCAGTCCTACACCAACCAAATAAACAAATAAAAAACCTTCAAGCAGCCCTCCACCAACCAAATAAACAAATAATAAACCCTCAAGCAGCCCTTCACCCTTCACTAAAACTATTGGGTTTCTAATTAGTCCTGGGATCGATTTCAAGCAAAGAAACATATATGTGAATACTTGTAAAAGCATGGCGGAATCATACTTACAATGATCAGTTATGCGATGCGAGGAACAATAAAAATTCTTCAAGCTTGGACTCCTAGAGGCTCTCGGCTTTCACTAGTTTTGTGTTCTATTTTCGGTCCTTCAAACTCCAAGCTTGGTTGTGCATTCCATGCCCACGGGTGGGTTTCCCTATCACCTTTGCAAGACTCCTAAAGCGTGCTAGCACTCGGAAAAATTTGCCGCAAATATTTCCTTGCTTCTCCTTCAAGACTCGGCATTTGCAGATTTTTGAGGGAAAATTGGCCCAAGGCCGTGAGATGCAAAGAGAGAAGAAGAAGATAGAATGAGTTAAGTGTTGCTAGTTGGAGATTTTTGTATCTAATACACTTTTTCCACTTTCAAAAAGTCAAGGCATTTAAGCCTACAACCACTTCCATCAATCACTCAAATGACAAGTTGTCACATCACTCAAAGTGACTAGACATCACATCAATCAAAGTGACTAATGATTTGATGCTTGATGTGACTTATGGGCCACACTTGAATTCAAAATACAAGTGCGCCCGCAAACACTCCCGGACTCGGGTTCGCTAATTCCGAATTAATGAATTTTCCGTTGCGACGTAATTAAATAATAATGCTTAGCAAAATCACTATTCACATCGCTAACGAATTAATTCTAAATTAACTCATTTTCCCGAATTAAAATCTAATTTCAATTCCGCGTCGAAATCCAATTTTGTATAATATATCGAATATATTATTTTATCGATTAATTCCAAATTAATCTTTTTCTCTATTTTATATAATATTTTATCCCATATAAAATATCTCCGTAATTAATCCTAGATTAATTTTCTCTCTCATCTAATTAATCCCAGATTAATAAAGTGCGAGTCATACGTCATCGGTGAATCTTTGGGAAGCGACCCATGAGATCCCCGGATATATTGGCAGTAAATCCGGTCGTCGGACTATCCGAACACGTACGTATCTAGTACTATATTTTTACAGATTTACAAGACATGTTTGGCTTCTAGCAAAGCACCGTGCCTACCCAATTCTCCAGAAATATTCTTACTGGAATATGTTATCTATATCAGGCGTAGTATACATAGTATTGCGTATTTCAATCCAGTATCGGATGTCACGTGCTAGGCCTGAGGCTGGAATTGTGTCTGCCCCGTACGAAGCATATATCGGATCTCTGGTAATTAGTCTCTATAATCGGATAAACATGACCTAGTCATAATATCCTGATAGCTGCAGCGTAAAAGAGAACCAGTTCCGTATCCTACGTGATCATCATCTCCACTATGACTAGAGTGATACTTCCATCTCGACATCACACCCAATACACTATAATTCTCAATATACCCAGAAGAGGCATACACAGAACCTGTTAAAGCCCTAGATGACCAAAACCAAAGTATATTGATTTTCGCAAGTATTAGCGGTGCAAGTCTCAAGTTAAGACCAAATACATCTACCCTTATTCGGACTTCCATAGACACATAGTCATACTACCAATGGAATTCCGAGGGGTCTATCTAGAGCGAAGCTGTTTCCATACCATCAGTAAACACAACCTCCTATTACATTTGCATGAGTATCCTATACCCAAATATATGAGAACTATGTTGTTATGCTCCCACAACGCGCACAAATGTAACACTAGTCTATTCCGTATTATCGATGTCCAATCTCGATAATACTACGACTAGGGATATTTAATGATTAAACCTTCGTGGATTGATAATGTCTCATATCATCTCAATCCGGAACTAATCATATGGACCTTCTATCATTTATACATCTTGGTAATCTAATTACAAATGATAGAAGAACAATTTCCTTTGTCACATAGTTAATTTGTACAATATCACCATAATCTGTACAGATAGTGATGTTATGGGTCATAATTGTCCAACAATCTCCCACTTGGCCTATAGCAAATCACTCAAGTGTCTTACACCTGAACTATATACGGTTCGCTCAAAGTTCTGCTGAGGAAAGGCTTTCGTCAGCGGATTTGCATGATTATCATCTGATGCGATTTATACGATCATCACATCGCCACGATGTATGATCCGAACGAATCAGATGAATATTTGAAGTATTTATCTGGATCGTTGATGAGACGCTTAATTCTTTAGCCTATGTTGTAGCCTAGCTCAGCTGCTAACAGAACTATATCTAATCTAATTAGATTTATTGTCGACCCAAATGGCTTCTATTGCTGCCTCAGCTGTAACAATAATCCACTTTTATTGTTTATTCGGTAACAGAATCTCACTTGGAAGATTTCCAGCTCAATGTTCCGTTATTCAAAATATATAGTACCATTATTACGATTTATATTCGTTTATTATCGGTTTGGAAACTTGCAGTAGTGAACCCAGTCACTTCAAGTTCTCCTTCTCCATAGTATAAGAAAGCATCCTCAGTTCATCTAAGAAACTAAAGGATTATCTTAACATCAATCCAGTGACTATCACTTGGATTGGCCTGATTGTGACTCCACATGCTCAAAGCGTATGAGACACAATATCGTGTATATTTATTTCAATGTACGAGTTCTCGGAGAGTGCTAACAACCTTTTAGATTTATCCCAGTATATCTTTATTCCTAGAATAAAAGTTGTTTCTCCCAAGAATTCTACGGACAATTTCATGAAAGCCAAGCTTTCACCGATTGTATTATGGGAATATCATTTCCAAGAAATGACGTATTATCATTATTTAGGACATTTATTGTCAGTGCGCTCCCATTAAACTCCTTATATACACAAGAATTATTTTCTGTTTTGAATTAAATCATATACTATTATGATTACATCAAAACGATAATTCCAAGAACGCAATGCTTGCTTCAATCCATACAAGGATCGAATTACTTGCAAACCTTGTTTGCTAGTTTTGGTACGATAAAACCGTCAGGATGTTGTAAACATCCTCCAAAAGGTTTCCGTTTAAGGAAAGCGACTTTGACGTTCAGCTGCCAAATTTCATAAATGAAACATGCAGCATCAGCAAGCATTATCCAAATAGATTGAACCATGGCAACAGATAAAAGGTTTCGTCGTAGTCGACGCAATATTGATAACTATACCTTTTCGCTACAAGTCTAGCTTAGTACGTTGGTATGTTTCCATCCATGTACGTCTTCCTTGAAGACTTATATAGTACCAATAGGTACAATGCCTTTCAGTACACCAACTAATGTCCAAACTTAGTTGGTATACATGGAATCCATTTCGGACAATAAGGAATTTTGCCATAATAGGGAGTCGATACCTTGTATCACTTCCTCATACGTAGTCATTTCGTATTCCTCAATAAGATTGACATCTTTACGAGGTGAGATCAAAAACCCATACCCCGGGTTGTTTTCTAACTCTCTCCGACTTACGCGGTTCTTGTGTATTCGAAGATTATTGGTATAGTTTCATCCTTGATGAACTATTTATGTTCCAATAGGAATCGGTGCCTGGAGCAGTATTACTCCGATTTTCATCGAGTTTTACTTTCCTCCCACTTACCACTGCATATAGGTATTCCTCTTAGGAAAACCGCATGGTTAGCAATAATTTAATTATTCTCTTGAGAGTTGCATAAGTAATATACTTTGGTTTCCTTAGGATAACCTACAATTTGGCACTTATCCAAATTTGGGTTTTAGTTTGGTATCATCCAAACATATGCCTAGCATTCCCAAATCATCAGGAATGAGAAAACCTAGGTTTTTTCCTGTTCATATCTAATATGAAGTCTGTCAATCAGATTTTATGGAACCTTATTCAAAATAAGTTCTTGCACTGTTTATGCGTATCCGTTGAAGGAAATGGTAGCTCAGAGCGACTCATGATTAACCTTATCATGTCTAACAAAATTCGATTTCTCCGTTCAGATGCACTGTCAAATTGATGTGTTCCGGGAGGAGTCCTTATTGAAAGAAAACTATACTCTTTCAAGTATTTGGGAAACTTACTGCTTAAGTATTTTCATCATGGTCCAATCATGATGTTTTAATACTTTAGCCGATCTGTTTGTCTACTTCGTGTCGAAACTGTAAAATTTCCGATTTGTGTTTCAAAAGAAACACATAACCATAACGCGATGCCACATCCGTAAAGGTAACGAAATATTCATATCCACCTATAGCCTAGCTAAATATGGGCCCACTTACGTCACTATGAACGAGGGCTAACAGATCGGTGGCACTTATACTTTTACCAAGTAAAAGGTATTTTAGGCCCTTTGCCCAATAAACTAGATTCGTAGACATCATTTGAATGTAATCAAATTTCTCCTAGTATCCATTATTAAAAAGTGTGGATATACGAGTCTTGTTTAATTGTGTCCCAGACAACAATGCCACTATCAAGTTTCAACTGATTAAATCAGTTTGAGCTATTTGTTTGTCATGTCATATGTTGATTTATTTATATTCAAAATATAAATATTGTTATTCACATCTAATGTGTTTATCTCAATATCATCTTTATAAAATAAAACACTTTAGTATTCTAGAATATAAAGGATACCCACAACGGGTTAAATCCTGATATAGAGATAATGTTTCTAGTCAAACTAGTTACATTGTAACAATTTCCTAATTTAAATACACACCCGAAGGGTAGTTCCTAACTTAGGTATCTACGGTTAAAACAACGATTGTCGTCCCGTTTCCGACTCGTATATTAATCTCAACTGAAGTCAGTATCATGCTTTTCAGCAGATTCTGCACACCAGTACATATTTATGTAACACATCCAGTATCTAAAATCCAATTTTAATACTAGCAGTGAACATGTTTATGACAAACATATTTGAAGTCGGAGCCTTACCCATATTCACTTCCTTCATGTCCGCCTTGTCCATACGGTAGTCACGCTTCAGTGACCCCGTTTGCCACAGTTTAGGCAGACATCTTGGGATATGTCCTTTGTCTTCCCAAAAGACTGTAATGATTTTTTCCTCTGCCCCTTTTCCACACTCCAGAAGCCTTTGGCCAAGCCTTGGCCTTCTAGAATGTCGAAATAAGATGCGCCTTGCGCTTCTTGCCTTATTGCAAACTCTAGCTTTAACTCATTGAGCGTAGTCATTAACTCTCAAGAGTTATCTATTGCAATTTAATACTTCTAAGATCTAAGAATAGATCTATGAAGATCCTTCAATTTTATTATCATACTTTATGGATCTAATCCTTAGTTTTGATTAAGAAATTAAGGAGTCTATGCGGCAAGCTGAATATTCCAAATATTCCAAATATCATGTTCTACATTAAGCACAAACTTTATAATCACATGAATATTCCTAATATTATGTTCTACTATTTGCTTAACTTCGGGCTTAGGCCTAAGATGTTATTCTATCAAATAGAGTAACTTCTCAGTTTTCAGGACTATCCTGGGATTTTATTCCCAATTTGAAAATTAAAGTCGTTTAAAAAACATTTTCACCCAAGATTATGTTCTAAACACTAATCTTTTAATTATCTTGATTCTAATAGTCCAACTATTTAATCAACGATTTTAGGTGCTATTCGTTATAATGATTACTATAGTCTAACTATATAATCAACTATAATTTAATTGGTTAAATTCAATTATATTGATTACTATAATCCAATTATAAAATCAACTATAAATGAAATAGTTTGAATACAGTCCACGTGTTTAATTAAAACAACGATTAAATATTAGTCCAACTAATATATTAGTTTATTTGACGAAAAATTGATATGAGCGTGTATGGCAAGTAACTAAACGAATATTGCAAATTTAATACTTGCCTCCCACTATTTTTCGGCGAGCCTCTAACCCTCTGTTGAGTACTCGAGAAACCTTGTTTCCTAGTGGGCTAGGATCCCGTTAAATAACACGCAATCTTGACTTTGGCCAATAAATTATATGATAATTAACTAGGTAGATCTCTAAGATCAATTGTATCTCATCCAATTACTAGATCCAGTAGGTGGACATCCAAGTCTGAAACATATATCTTATATATGCCAATATATCCAATATATTGCCTAACATTTTTCCTCTGAATCAACTAAGCCTTGGCTTTGGCACAACAAACTCAGTGATCCCAGTTAAGCGGAACCCATTGACCTTGGAAAGCTTCGTAATCGATGTCGATGGACAAGAAGTGATCTTGACTTTGGCCAACAAATCACAACTTGGACAAGACACCGATATGGAACAAAGCCTTCATGATTCAAACACATCCACGATGGACAAAGGCCTTGACTTTGGCCAACAAACCAATGCCAGTCTTGGATCTTGAGTAAGAATCAATCAGTGGAAGGAAAAACACTTAATATGTTTTGAGGGTTTTTTCGCGTGTAATTGGCAACCAATTAATTATCTTTGTTAAGGTCTCATCATCATACACTCTTAAGCATGCATTCTAAACACATAATAAGGCGCGTATAAATAAAATATAATAATGATATGCGGATGGATACTTAACACATTGTTCATAGAACAAATCTCTCAATTTCCTCTCTCCCGCTAGCACAAATATTACTTCTACCAAATTACATAACACTTCTAAAGAAACCTCATTTACATTGAGGGGAATAGGTGAGAAGATAAATACAAAGAGTAAGGAGGTAATAGGCTGGACACGCAGGTCCAATTAATAAATTCTAAATTTATTACAATAATTTCCAAATTACCTTCACCCATCTAATATCCATCCGATATAGTATTCATACATCGCAACCATGTATTCACACAAGCATGTTATCAACCAATCTAATCCAATTAATTAATCTGAAAATTAAAGATCATCCAATGTTTAAACAACGATTTGATTTTGCGCGAGTCCGGCTCGTTTTGCGAATAAGTACTCAAAGTACGAATTCTTGAATTATATTAAACTACAACATTAAATCCAATTTAATTCGTATATAATACTAATTCATTTATTTAATTCCAAATTAAATATTACACTTTTTAATGTGCCTTTACGACTTAGATTTTAAATCTAATCGTTACGGGTCTCAAAGCCCGATTAACATCCAATGTCAATTTAATTTAAAGTCCAATGGGCTTTTAATTAATTTCTTAAGGCATGGACTTTTGGTCAATATGGGTCAAACCCAAATACCAAAGCCCATTTAAGGAATCACCCTTATTTGCCAAGAAACCAATTTAGGCCCAATTAAAATTAAAGGTCAATTTAATTCATATTTGGACTTTATGGATATGGTTTTGGGCCCAATTGGATCCAACTAATTAGCCTAAACCAAACTTGGCCCAACCAAGCCCATTAAGCCCAATTACAACTTTAAAAGCCCAATTCCAAATTTAAGCCAATTAATTTAATTTCAAAATTCCAAATTTCATAATTAAATTAACCAAAGTGTATGCCATAATTAATTAACCAAATTAACATTTCCAAAATACTAATTCACTCAATTAATTATGCTCATTATCATCAACAAATGTCCAACACATTTGAATCCAAATTTCTCTCTCATTTAATTAATCCCAGATTAATAAAGTGTGAGTCATACATCATCGGTGAATTTTTAGGAAGCGACCCATGAGATCCCCGGATATGTTGGCAGTAAATCTGGTCGTCGGACTATCCGAACACGTACGTACCTAGTTCTACATTTTACCGATTTACAAGACATGGTTGGCTTCTAGCAAAGCACCGTGCCTACCTAATTCTCCAGAAATATTCTTACGGGAATATGTGATCTATATCAGGCGTAGTATACGTAGTATTGCGTATTTCGATCCAGTATCGAATGTCACATGATCTATTTTGATGGTGAGGTGCTATGACCCCTAGGGTTCATCCCTGCGAGATGATTTGATCTCTAAGGTTCATTACCGAATTGAGATGATTTGAGATGGTTCATTTCCGAATCGTTTCTGAGTGTGAGATGGTTCATTTTTGAACCGTTCCTGAATGTGAGATGGTTCATTTCCAAATCGTTCCTAAGTGTGAGATGGTTAATTTTCGAACCGTTCCTGAGTTTGAGATGGTTCATTTCTGAATAGTTCCTGAGTGTGAGATGCTTCATTTCCGAACCGTTCCTGAGTGTGAGATGGTTCATTTTCGAACCGTTCCTGAGTGTGAGATGGTTCATTTCTGAACCGTTCCTGAGTGCGAGATGGTTCATTTCCGAACTGTTCCTGGTGTGAGATGGTTCATTTCTGAACCGTTTCTGGTGTGAGATGGTTCATTTCTGAACTGCTTCTGGGTATGAGATAGTTCATTTATGAACCGTTCCTGAGTGTGAGATATTTCATTTCCGAACCGTTCTTGAGAGTGAGATGGTTCATTTTCGAACCGTTCCTAAGTGTGAGATGGTTCATTTCCGAGCTGTTCCTAGTGTGAGATAGTTTATTCTCGAACCGTTACTGGTGTAAGATGGTTCATTCTCGAACTATTCCTGGTGTGAGATGGTTAATTTCCGAACCGTTACTGGTGTGAGATGATTCATTACTGAACCATTACTGGTGTAAGATGGTTCATTCCCGAACTGTTACTAGTATGAGATGGTTCATTCCCGAACCGTAACTGAGTTGAGATGGTGGTGATGCACTTTGCCCTTTGCTCGTTGTAGGCAATGTATTTTTACATGTGAAACCCGATGATGAGTCTCAGTTGGAGGCACTACCTTTTTAGTTAAGGATATTGCGAGAAATGGTCGTCGGAAGGGAATCGGTATTTCATTAGATCCTTATTCACTTATTTAGCGTCAAACTCACTTGTTGGAACTCCGTTTAGATCACATTTGGCCCAGGAAAAAAAAAACAAAACCCTTTTAAACCAAGCTCATACATGCCTAACCCACTCATCAAGCCAAACCAAGCCCACACCACATTAGGCCCACACGCCCATCACCCAAATTAAATAAAATATTAAATTAAATATTAATTAGATAATGTATTTGAATTAAATAAAATATTTAAACCATTTACCAATTAAATTAAAACCAATTAAATTAAACTTAAATTAAATTAAATTAAATCACATTCCTAAACTAAATAAATCCAATTAATTAAATTAAAACACATGTCACAAATTAAATTCTTTTCCCAAATTAAAAGATTCAAATTAAATTCCATAAATAACATTCCTAATTAAAATAAATCACATTCCTAATTTAATTAAATCACCAACCAATTTAAATAAATCATATCCTTAATTAAAAAGAACAAATCAAATCAATTCCCCTAATTAAAGATTTTCCCTATCACATAATAATTAAAAATATATCCCAATTAATACACAATTATATTCATTCTCCAACAAGGTAAACACCCTCCATTGGCCTATAAAAAAAACCCTTAACCCACACATTCAACCCGAGAGCTCATTCACACATATTCATAGAAGAAACATCAAAGCTCATTCACGCTCAAGCTCTCCAAAGTTCCTAGCATTCACGCCCAAGCCTAAAAACTTGCCCTCCATTGCCGCAAATCACCACCACAAAATAGTCCCCAAATCACCCCCTAAACCACCACAAAACAGTCCCCGAATCAGCCCCTAAACCACCTCAACAACAGCCCCAAAACAACCCCCGTTCACCCCAAAAACAGTCCCAAACTGCACCCTTAAACCACAAAAACACTGCACTCCAAAACACCTTAAAACACCAAAAAACTGCACTTTAAATCCCCTTTATTACCAAAAAACTGCACTTTAAAACCAACGCAAAAACAGCAGTAAAAATAACAAAAACAGCAGCAAAAATAGTGAAAACAACAGCCCAAAACAGCGAGACAGTGAACGATAACTTTGAATCGGTGAATCGGATAAGTTTCGGAGCATTAAACCTTCCGAAGGCCGTGTAACACGCTTTCGAGAGACTACAAAAGAAGTTAGACCTGAGGGCACCTTCCTTATTTATTTTCATTCATCTTTTGATTATTTTATTTATTTTCTTCGTATGAGAGTCGTTTGTTGATGCATGTTGTGGCCTTTGGATGAGCGAAATATGTGTTCCCTTCTGTGGTATATCCGATGGAAACCTGGACGTAAATTCCATAGCCGAATCCGAATGGACGGTAGTGCGGTTTGTACTCGGGATACAACGCCACATACCACTTGAGAGATACGTATTTTGTTTCATCCAAACTTGTATTTGAGCATGATGTAGTTCGTACGATATTTATTGTTTAAAGCATGCATTAGCCTAGTTTATTATTTATTTTCAAAGCATGATTACGTTATTTTTATGCATGATATTTTGTTTAGTTTATGTTTATGTTTAAATAGTTATTTGTTTATTTTGGTTTAATAGTTCAATGTGCTAATTGTGTGACTTTATGTGTTTGCTGTTTAAAGACTTATTTTCAAGCATGCAAACTTAGATTATGAGTTATTTTGATGAATACAAACTAGACATATGTTTCCATTGAGCATGTACGTTGCATAGATTCGGTTAGTTTATTGCACAAATCATATCATCACAAGTGACATAAGTAAGGGACCATTCCGAACCCAACGGTTTGAGGTCTTCCCTTGCGAGGGGTGAGTGCTGCCTTAAATCTTTGTCCTGGTTCACACCGGGTGGCGACAACATGTTATATTTCTGGTTTAGTTCCCCCGCAGACTATTCCGTACTCCCAACTAGGCCGCGAGCCTGGAACAACGTCGTCAAGTTCTGTGTCCTACAGTCTGGCGACTCCACTGGGGATAGAGAATCGGCCCCGAAATATTGTCTTGTAATGTTTGGATTTATGTTCTAATTGACCGTGTCTATAGTGGATAAAATGGGGGTTTAATCAAAGGCATTTTGAGGCTAGGTAATGGTTTGGTGTTTTCCTTCATTCACTACCTTTCTAGAAGGAAAGGCTGTGAAGGCACCTATATAGCCATCTACTCGTAGCCTATTGTGATGGACTAATTTGGAGGACTCGTTGTTTATTCCTGTCACCAAGCGATAAGAGCCTAATAGGCTAGGGTACTTAAGAGAGCCTCGCTCCACCCTCCCTCTGTGGAATCTACAACGGGAAATCCATTTGACAGTCAGTCACACACCATAGCTCATTGGCACGTACCTTAGTGTATAAAAAATGGTGCACTCACTTGGTCGCTCGAACCTTTGATTGGGGAGACCTAGTTGTAGGCCATCCTTCACCGGTGAGAGCCTTTGTCTATACTCTTGCGAACCCACCCATAGACCGGGGTTGTATGGTTAAAGTAACAATTATTTCCTTGAGTATGTGCTTGTGGACCATCCTCATTTGGATGCAGTTGGACTATTGTCATAAATGTGAACTTGTTGGGCCATTTAAACTAGGGCGAGTTCGTACATTATGACTATTAGGCCCAAAGCTTCTGAAATGTTCATGAGCCATTATGTAGAAATTATTACTTTATGTTTGAATTATCTTTCTTTTATACTTGTGTTTGGGAACATCGTCGTTTGGATCCATTTGGACCATTTGTCATGGGATATGGGCTTGTTGGGCCATTTAAACTGGGACAAGAACGTATTTTATGATGATTGGGCCAAAGGCTTCTAAGTGTTGATGGGCCACTTTGTGCGTGTGTTCGGAACATTACCATTTGGATTTAGTTGGGCTCTTTGCCATGAGATGTGAACTCGTTGGGCCATTTAATCTGGGACGAGTTCACTCCTATGACAGTTAGCCCAAAAGCTTCTAAAATGATAACGGGCCGATCTGTTTGAAAATTTTAGTTGATTCAGTATGTGATAAATGTTACATGCATCTCATGCACCTCATACATATATATATCATGTTAACACCCTCCATGTCTCAAAAAGACATCATAGATACCGTTTGGGTTAGAGAAGGGACAAGGCTCATTAAAAGAACGGTAACAGACATGAGTGAATCCGGTAACGAGGTATCCCATATGGATCAGTTAGAGAATGGTCTCGCCAAGATCACTAAACAGTTGCAAGCTTTGACTATTGCTGTGGCTGGTATAGCCGGGTCTCGTGCTGGGGTAGTTCTGGGGATGTGAGGCAAGATGAACCTCCGAACAGATTGGGGGATGATATCCCCACTTTTGATGATGATATGGCAACATATGCAGCAGGCAGAGTATCTGGGTCTCAGGCAGAGTTACAGAAGCTGTGGGATCAGGTTGAGTCAGTTACTCGCAAGATGAGGGGAAAGAATCAGGATTTGCTGGATTATGACACACTGACTTTCAAGGAACAGTTGTCGGCACAGTTCAAGATGCCTGATATGGATAAGTTTAACGGGAATGGGGATCCAAGGGTGCATCTCCGACAGTTTGTATCATTCATGAGTTCAGTTGGCTTATCTCAGCGCCAAGTGAAGAAGATGTTTGGAATGTCGCTCGAGGGAGCTCCCGTGGTGTGGTACCACAGTTTAGAGAAAAAAGTGAAGGAAGATTGGAGGGAGTTGGCTGATGTCTTCCTGAAGCAATATATCACTGACCTAGAGATCGATCTGTCACTCCGTGATCCGGAGAATGTCAAGCAAAAATCGGAGGAGAGTTTTAAGGAGTATGTGGACCGATGGAGGGGTCAGTTGTTGAAAATGCAGACTAGGCCTTCGGAGAAGGATCAGATTAAAATGATTATCAAGGGCACCAAGCCCTCCATTTACAGCAAGTTAAGGAGGATGACCTCCATGATTACAGACTTTCGGCAGTTTAGGGAAACTGTCATGGACATTGAAGATGAAGAGGCAGAAAACAAGAAGTTTTATGGCTTAAGTAGGAGGCCTGTTGGAGGGACATCGGGAACTAAGCCTGTTTCTTCTGAGATTTCCGCTATCCGGAACCAGAGATTTTCCAACTTGGGAAGACCCCTGTCAAGGTGCTAGAGAAATTGAAGAGGCAAGGGCTCTTAAAACCCTTGGAAGCCAAACCATTACCCAATCCCCCACCATCACATTATAACCTAAGCCTTTACTGTCACTTTCACCAACAAAAAGGCCATGACACCGAAAATTGTGCCCGACTCCACCATGAAATCCAAGATCTGATAGACTCCAAGAAAATACCTGACCCAGAAACAGAACAGCCTGACACATACAGAAACCCCTTACCCAACTACTGTGTCATACCACCACCAGCCTATATGATCAATTCTGGCCTCCCAGAAGAACTTGTCCTAAAATCCTTTCACCCTCAAGCCTTTTGCCTGGGAATCTGGGATAGCACTAGTGAAGATGAGACTGAGTAGAGGAAAAAATTTTGGCTTGATTTCTCTAGCAGTGATGAGGAAGAAGTAAGGGAATGACGTGCAATGGTCGTTTTTACAATGATATGGCAGAGAATGGTAAGTAAGTTTTGATAGATGGTAGATAAGTGGTTGAGACTACAGAAAATACTGAGGGGGATATAGTGCTGAGGCAATTGAGGAAGACTAGAGCACAAGTGAGTAACTGGGAATTGTTATATGCATCTCGGGACCATAGGTAGGCCATGGTTGAGGCCTTGAGCAAGATTATGGTACCGGAAGACGCCAACCCTGTAATGTTTGTTGGGTCAGTTCAGAAAGAAGCTTTGCAGATATTTTTTCTAAGGATGAACTCCAGACAGAGGGAAGAAATCATAATAGGCCTCTATTTATCAGGGCCGAGGTGATGGGCAAGAGAACTTCATGTGTGATGGTGGATGATGGTTCTTCCATCAATGTGTGCCCGCTGAAAATTCTGGCAAGATTGGGTATGAAAGCAACAGACTTGGACCCCTCCAGCATTACTATTAAGGCTTATGATGACAGTAAAAGGGGAGTTGAGGGTACTTTTGTTGCTATGGTCAAGGTAGGCCCGATTGAAGATGAGGTTGAGTTCACGGTACTGGACATCTCGGCTACTTTCGCCTTATTGTTGGGAAGGCATTGGTTTCAAAAAACTTGGGGGCGTGCCTTCCACTTTACATCAGATGATCAAGTTCCCGTATGAGGGAGAAGTTGTTACTATCCGGAATGAGATAGATAATGCCGTGGCCGCCTTGGAGATACAACCTTTCATGAGGTTTCAGGTGTCAGCTACTTTTGAGGAGTGGGTGGATCCTAGGGTGGCTAGGATTATGAAAAAAATGAAGTTTGAGCCAGGTGAAGGTTCAAAATTACCAGATTTCAGAGGACATACTACTCGGAAGGGTTTGGGGTACAAGTCTGATGAAGAAAAGCCGAAGGTCAAGAAAAAAGGCCTGAAACTGATGGAATGTTTTGTGAAAGCTTCAGGATATCAATGGGAGCCTGGACCTGTGGAAGTTAATGGAATTGTGGTACCTGGATTTGAGATCTTCCAGGATATGTTGGGTAAGAAGCCGATAGTTGAAGAAATTGTGAAGAAAGAAGAAGAGAATTGGGAGGAAAAACTGATGAAGTTGGAGAGCCTGACTCTGGGAGATGACAAAAAGCCTGAGGAAAACCTGATTGCAGAGGAAGAAGTGTCTATAGATGATGAAGACATTTACCTTCCTGATTTGTTTGAATGTACTTCTGCATTATCCAATAATAAAGACATCTCTTTTGTAAACTTGCCTGAGTCATTTCCATTTACTCTGCACGAATCAAGCATATTTGATATCAGTTCAGCCAGAACTACTGCATTTAACCTTGGTACACTTGAGAACCCCAAGGAAATTCTGATTGCAAGTGAAGTTACCTTCGAGGAAATGGAGAAACTAGAAGAAGTGTTGGTCAGATATGCC
The DNA here is from genome assembly GCA_019454045.1 of Zanthoxylum bungeanum. NCBI lineage: Eukaryota > Viridiplantae > Streptophyta > Magnoliopsida > Sapindales > Rutaceae > Zanthoxylum > Zanthoxylum bungeanum. The sequence continues at coordinate 55,228 of SKCR01045671.1, read as the reverse complement.
AAGGTGTTTTCTTGGTCCTATGAGGACATGCTTGGGGTAGACAGAAACATTACCCAACACACAATACCAACTTATCCGAACATGAGGCCAGTAAAATAGAAACTCCGACGGATGAGACCAGAATGGGCTGAGAAAGTCATAGAGGAAGTTAAGAAACAGATTTATGTGGGGTTCCTGGAAGTAGTAAAGTATCCTGAGTGGTTGGCTAATATAGTGTCGGTGCTAAAGAAAGACGGGAAGGTCAGAATGTGTGTAGACTACAAGATCTCAATAAGGCTTGTCCGAAAGATGATTTTCCTCTGCCGCATATAGATGTTCTGGTTGATAGTGCGGCTTTATCTGCTATGTATTCATTTGCAGATGGGTTTTCAGGTTACAATCAGGTTCTCATGGCTGAGGAAAACAAACACAAGACTGAATTTGTTACTAAGTGGGGTACTTATTGTTACAAGGTAATGCCCTTTGGGCTTAAGAATGCAGGGGCTACTTATAAGCGGATGGCCACTACACTTTTCCACGACTTGATGCACAAAGAGATTGAGGTGTATGTGAATGACATGATGGTGAAATAAGAGACAAGAGTTGGGCACATTGAAGCACTGGAAAGGTTCCTTCAGAGAGTTGACAGATACAACCTGCGGCTAAATCCCAAGAAATGTGTGTTTGGGGTGACATCAGGGAAATTGCTTGGTCATACAGTGGGAATGGGCGGAATAAAGGTAGAATCCAAAAAGATCAAAGCAATCACAGAAATGCCTGCACCGAAGACAGAGAAATAAGTCAGAGCATTCTTGGGGAAGATTCAGTACATCAGTCGGTTCATCGCCAAGTTGACATCAGTATGTGAGCCTATCTTCAAACTGTTGAGAAAAGATCAGCCAGTGAGATGGAATGAACAGTGTCAGAAAGCCTTCGACAAAATCAAAGAATACTTGGTAAAGCCTCATGTATTGAAACCTACGAGACCGGGCAGACCTTTGATATTGTATTTGGCTATAGAATCGGAAGCACTGGGGACAATGATGGTGCATACAGATGAGACAGGGGTAGAACATGCAGTTTACTATCTGAGTAAGAAGATGCTCCCGTATGAGGCTCGGTATCAAGAAGTAGAGAATATATGTCTTGACGTGGTATGGGCTTCTAGAAAGTTGCGCCATTATTTCCAGTCTTACAAGATCCAGGTAGTGGCAAAGGAAAATCCTCTGAAATATCTTCATTTGGTGCCTTCAATAGTGGGAAAATTGGGCAGATGGTTGGTATTGCTGACAGAGTTTGACATTGAGTATCTCACCTCCAAAGTGATCAAAGGGCGAGCAGTATCAGAGTTTCTGGCATTGCAACCTGTTGAGGGGGATCAGTATAATTTTGACTTTCCAGATGAAGAGATCCAAGCAATAACAGTTCAGAGATGGAAGACGTATTTTGACGGAGCAGTGAATTACAAGGGAGCTGGAATTGGGATCGTGATAGTGACCCCCGAGGGAGAGACTTTGCCTTTGGCCAAGAGGTTGACGTTCAGAGTGACTAACAACATGGCCGAGTGTGAAGCATGTGCTTTTGGTTTGACAGCATTGATAACCTTGAAGGCCGGGAGTGTGGAAGTCTACGGAGATTCTATGTTAGTAGTCCAACAGATGCGAGGAGAATGGGAATTGAAAGAAGAACGGTTGAAACCTTACCTTTTTTACCTCAGAAAGTTGGCACATGTTATCCCCGAGTGTAAGTTTCAGCACTTACCGAGAGAAGAGAATCAGATGGCAGATGCATTGGCTACACTTGCAGCAACTTGGGAAAATCCAGAAAAGTTAGTGATGAGACCGTTGATACTGACAACAGCAAACATACCTGTTTATGGCAAACTCCCGGAAGGGGCAGGCAGAAAAGACAGAATAGCCATTCAGAAGTTAGCTTCCCAATATATGATTTTGAAAGGGGAACTGTACAAGAGGTAAGCAAATGATATTCAGTTGAAGTGTTTGAGAAAAGAAGAAGCTCAACATGTAATGGAAGAAATACACGCCGAGGTATGTGGTCCGTACATGAACGGGTTGAATCTGTCCCGCAAGATAGTGAGACAAGGTTTTTATTGGTCAACCATAGAAACAGACTGCGCGAAGATGGTAAAGCACTATCATAATTGTCAAGCACATGGTAATTTGAATCACTTGCCGCACACAGAGTTGCACAGGTTTTCAGAGCCGTGGCCTTTCTCAGCATGGGGAATTGATATGATTGGAGAAATTCGACCGAATGCATCGAATGGGCATCGCTTCATAGTAGTGGCAGTAGATTACTTCTCGAAGTGAGTGGAAGCCGAATCATTCAGCAATGTTACAGCAAAATAGATGATAAAGTTTATAGCTCGAAACTTCATTTGTCAGTATGGTATGCCGCATCATGTAGTGACAGACAACAGAGTTTAGTTTCAAGGAGAGACGAAGGCAATGTTACAGAGGTACGAGATAGGCCACCACAAGTCATCACCATACAGGCCGCAGGAAAATAAGGCAGTTGAGGCAGCCAATAAGACTATAAAGATGATTTTAGCCAAGATGATAGATAACTGCAGAGATTGGGCCGAGAAATTACCGTATACTTTGTGGGGGTACAGAACGTCAGTAAGAACAGCAACATGGGCCACACCTTACTCTTTGGTCTATAGAATGGAAGCGGTATTGCCAGTAGAAGTGGAAATACAGTCTATGAGGGTATTAGCAGAGGCAGAATTACCGGAACATGAGTGGGCCGCATAGAGGTTTGATCAGTTAGCCCTAATAAATGAGAAGATAACGAAGTCTTTGTATCATATGCAGTTGTATCATAAGAGACTAGCCCGAGCATTCAACAAGAAAGTACGCCCCACCAAGATCAGAAAGGGTGATTTGGTACTTAAGCAATCAAGGCTGTCGACGACAAATCCAAGAGAAAAGTTCAGACCTAACTGGGAAAGACCTTACATAATGTAGAAGGTAATGGGAAATAGAGCAGTGAAGCTATCAGACTTGGAGGGGAACGAGTTCAGTGAGCCGATCAACGTAGACAGATTGAAGCAGTACTTTGCCTGAGGGAGAGAAGACTGAGTAGTCATGAAGGAAATTGGCAGAAGACCTAACCCAACGGGATAGGAAAATCATTCATGCATACACGTAACATTGCATTCTCTTCGTGTTTGTTCTTGGTTTTGTGTTCGCAGGTTCGAAGAAAAGAGAAAGCGGCAGAAATGAGCCAAACAGCGTCAGTACAGTTTCAGTCTTGGGGGTGAGTCCCAGGGGGCGAGGCCCACATCAACAGTTTTTGGGGATAAGTCCCAGGGGGCGAGGCCCGTATCAGCTTGGGGCGAAGCCCATATCAGCTTGGGGGCGAGGCCCATGTCAGCTTGGGGGCGAGACCCATATCAACTTGAGGATGAGGCCCACATCGTCAGCAGTTTTGGGATACGTCCTAGGGTCGAGGTACCCTTGTTGACAGTTGCAATTTTGGGATGCGTCCCAGGGTCGAGGACCCACTGCATCATCAGTTGTAGTTCCGGATCGAGGTGCCCAGGGTCGAGGTGCCCACTACATCATCAGTTCGAGGGCGAGGTCTCTATTGTCAGCGGTATTGGGTCAAGGTGCCTAGGGTCGAGGTGCCCCCGTTGTCGGTTGCAGTTATTGGGATGCATCTCAGGATCGAGGTCCACTGCAGCACCAACTCAGCTCGAGGCAGCAGACGAGCCAGATAAGTGAAAATGCATTGCATACCTTTGATAGAATTGTTCAAAGTCACACACTGCACAAGTCCCATCAAAGTGGGGGCGACTGTAGGCATTACATTTTTGCATGTGAAACCCGATGATGAGTCTCAGTTGGAGGCACTACCTTTTTAGTTAATGATATTGCGAGAAACGGTCGTCGGAATGGAATCGGTATTTCATTAGATCCTTGTTCACTTATTTAGCGTCAAGCTCACTTGTTGGAACTCTGTTTAGATCACCTTTGGCCCAGAAAAAAAAAAAAAAACAAAACCCTTTTAAACCAAGCCCATACACTCCTAACCCACTCATCAAGCCAAACCAAGCCCACACCACATTAGGCCCACACGCCCATCACCCAAATTAAATAAAAAATTAAATTAAATATTAATTAGATAATGTATTTGAATTAAATAAAATATTTAAACCATTTACCAATTAAATTAAAACCAATTAAATTAAACTTAAATTAAATTAAATTAAATCTCATTTCTAAACTAAATAAATCCAATTAAATTAAATTAAAACACATGTCACAAATTAAAATTCTTTTCCCAAATTAAAAGATTCAAATTAAATTCCATAAATAACATTCCTAATTAAAATAAATCACATTCCTAATTTAATTAAATCACCTACCAATTTAAATAAATCATATCCTTAATTAAAAAGAACAAATCAAATCAATTCCTCTAATTAAAGATTTTCCCTATCACATAATAATTAAAAATATCTCCTAATTAATACACAAATTATATTCCTTCTCCAACAAAGTAAACACCCTCACTTGGCCTATAAAAAGAACCCTTAACCCATACATTCAACCCGAGAGCTCATTCACACATATTCATATAAGAAACATCAAAGCTCATTCACGCCCAAGCTCTCCAAAGTTCCTAGCATTCACGCCCAAGCCTAAAAACTTGCCCTCCATTGCCGCAAATCACCACCACAAAATAGTCCCCAAATCACCCCCTAAACCACCAAAAAACAGTCCCCGAATCAGCCCATAAACCACCTCAAAAACAGCCCCAAAACAACCCCCGTTCACCCCAAAAATAGTCCCAAACTGCACCCTTAAACCATAAAAAACTGCACTCCAAAACACCTTAAAAACCAAAAAAACTGCACTTTAAATCTCCCTTTATTACCAAAAAACTGAACTTTAAAACCACCGCAAAAACAGCAAAAACATGAGTAAAAATAGCAAAAATAGCAGCAAAAATAGTGAAAATCGCAGCCTAAAACAGCGAGACAGTGAAGGATCCTTTGAATCGGTGAACCAGAGAAGTTTCGGAGCATTAAGCCTTCCGAAGGCCGTGTAACGCGCTTTCGAGAGACTATAAAAGAGGTTAGACCTGAGGGCACCTTCCTTATTTATTTTCATTCATCTTTTTATTATTTTATTTATTTTCTTCGCATGAGAGTCGTTTGTTGATGCATGTTGTGGCCTTTGGATGAGCGGAATATGTGTTCCCTTTTGTGGTATATCGGATGGAAACCTGGACGTAAATTCTGTAGCCGAATCCGAATGGACGGTAGTGCGGTTTGTACTCGGGATACAACGCCACGTACCACTTGAGAGATACATATTTGATTTCATCCAAACTTGTATTTGAGCATGATGTAGTTCGTAGGATATTTATTGTTTAAAGCATGCATTAGCCTAATTTATTATTTATTTTCAATGCATGATTACGTTATTTTTATGTATGATATTTTGTTTATTTTATGTTTATGTTTAAATAGTTATTTGTTTATTTTGGTTTAATAGTTCAATGTGCTAATTGTGTGACTTTATGTGTTTGCCGTTTAAAGACTTATTTTCAAGCATGCAAACTTAGATTATGAGTTATTTTGATGAATACAAACTAGACATAGGTTTCCCTTGAGCATGTACGTTGCTTAGATTCGATTAGTTTATTGCACAAATCATATCATCTCAAGTGACATAAGTAAGGGACCATTCCGAACCCAATGGTTTGAGGTCTTCCCTTGCGAGGGGTGAGTGTGGCCTTAAATCTTTGTCTTGGTTCACACCGGGTGGCGACTCCATGTTATATCTCCGGTTTAGTTCCCCGGCGGACTATTCCGTACTTCCAACTAGGTCGTGAGCCTGGAACAACGTCGTCAAGTTCTGTGTCCTACACTTGTCCTCTTTCCCGAACAGTTTCTCGTCTTTGCTACTTTTTCTTTTTCTTCAAAGCCTGCTAGCACAAAACAAAAATTATATATATGTGAAATGTATGCATATATGCATGGATGCATTCCATATTCCGATGGGTTTTCTTTATCTTATTTGCTTGATGTTATCTTTGGTTTGGCCTTCCTTGCATTTTTTGCTTATGAGAAACTTCGGTCACCTCATTGGCCTGCTTACAATTTCCTTCTGCCAGTTCTCTTCAGGTTATTGTTCAGTTCTCTTTGGTCCCATGGCTCGAGATCCCGTTACATCCCTTATTCGTGGGGTGGTAGACTGGTCGCCCCCATACTTGGTTTAGCTTTCTGCTCTCCGCTGCCTGCACTGGGTCACGGTGAATTATTCCTTTTTTGAAAATAGCCTCATCCTTTGGGATACTGAAAGTGATGTCTTCTGATTCCCAGATTTTCGAAATATGTCTTCTCTCAGAGGAGTTTGCTGTTGTGGATGCTGGATTTCGGCCGAGGTCCACAATCAGAATTTGGAAATAGGGACACTAACAATCCTGCAAAACAAAGGGGAATGAATGAGAGTAGACTGCCACCGGTGTGGTAGGTACCGGGGACACTCCGACGCCCAAGTCAGTAGTATGAAATAATCAGTAAATATGTAAAATGTGAAAGCAATGTTTGATGTTACCTTGAATTCTTTTGGTAGCCGTGGGGGCGGTGATAAGTGTTTAAGGAGATGGATTACTCTAAGAGAGTTAGTGTCAGAGAGCAAAGACTTGTAAGAAAGAAGTTGAACTCTACCATGTCTCTCGAATTTCGTTCCAATTTATAGATGAAGATTATCATCATTGGCAGCTGTCATAAGTCCCACCACGTGCTTTGTGTATTTGATAAAAAGTCTGGGCAGGTGGGAATAGGTTTTGTGTCGGGCAAAGTAGAAGAACAGTAGTTGATATAATTAGGGGTTTTTGTCTTTAGGCTTATGACTTAATTGTAATACAATAATACAGAAATCTTTTGGGCCTGGTCTTTACTTTCGGGCTTTGCATACCATTTTGGGCTCTGCATACCATTTTGGGTTTTTTAAGGTAAATGACGGTTTTATCCTTGGCCCATTTTTGGTTCGTACAGTTTGTCCCTTACTCTCTAAGTCAAAAAGTTTTGTCTTAGAGAGTATATACATTTGTGTCGTATGATATTAATCACAAAAAGCATGTGATAAGGATGTATCACCTTCTGTCGAATGGTTTATAAGAATATGTGCAAAATGTGGGTTTTTGGAATATATCGCGTGTATCATCTAGGCAGACGAAGTCTTAGTCCTTCTGATTTGACTTGACTTATGGGAATCGGTTCCTGGTCGTCTGATCATTTGAAGATCCATGGATACAATTGACTCGACATAAGTAATGGGGAACATTCTCTGGTCAACTGAACCGAATGTAGGTTTAGGAGTTCCAATTGACTCGACAATAGTCATGGGGAATGTATCTTTTCGACTGAACCAAATGTAGGTTCAGGAGTTCCATTTGACTCGACAAGAGTCATGGGGAATGTCCTTTTGTCGACTGAACCAAATGTAGGTTCAGGAGTTCAACTTGACTCGACAAGAGTCATGGGGAATGTCCCTTGTCGACTGAACCAAATGTAGGTTCAGGAGTTCAACTTGACTCGACAAGAGTCATGGGGAATGTCCCTTTGTCGACTGAACCAAATGTAGGTTCAGGAGTTCAACTTGACTCGAAAAGAGTCATGGGGAATGTCCCTTTGTGACTGAACCAAATGTAGGTTCAGGAGTTCAACTTGACTCGACAAGAGTCATTGGGAATGTCCCTTTGTCGACTGAACCAAATGTAGGTTCAGGAGTCCAACTTGACTCGACAAGAGTCATGGGGAATGCCCCTTTGTCGACTGAACCAAATGTAGGTTCATGAGTTCAACTTGACTCGACAAGAGTCATGGGGAATGTCCCTTTGTCGATTGAACCAAATGTAGGTTCAGGAGTTCAACTTGACTCGACAAGAGTCATGGGGAATGTCCCTTGTCGACTGAACCAAATGTAGGTTCAGGAGTTCAACTTGACTCGACAAGAGTCATGGAAAATGTCCCTTGTCGACTGAACCAAATGTAGGTTCAGGAGTCCAACTTGACTCGATAAGAGTCATGGGGAATGTCCCTTTGTCGACTGAACCAAATGTAGGTTCATGAGTTCAACTTGACTCGACAAGAGTCATGGGGAATGTCCCTTTGTCGACTGAACCAAATGTAGGTTCATGAGTTCAACTTGACTTCACAAGAGTCATGGGGAATGTCCCTTTGTCGACTGAACCAAATGTAAGTTCAGGAGTTCAACTTGACTTCAAAAGAGTCATGAGGAATGTCCCTTTGTCGACTGAACCAAATGTAGGTTCAGGAGTTCCACTTGACTCGACAAGAGTCATGGGGAATGTCCCTTTGTCGACTGAACTAAATGTAGGTTCAGGAGTTCAACTTGACTCCATCCTTTGTCGACTGATCCAAATGTAGGTTCAGGACTTCAACTTGACTCCATCTTTTTTCGACTGAACCAAATGTAGGTTCAGGAGTTCCACTTGAAATGTGTCGAATGCATAATCTATTCAATATTTTTATCATGTGTCGAGTGATTATAAGGCATGCATCGGGGTTTGCCCAATTAATTTTTCTTGAATGAAAGCGACCTTCATATCTAATGATGTCGTGTCAAATGGTGAAGGCAGTCATGAAGAGAATTTTGTTGCTGAGAGCAAGTGGTGTCAAGTTGTGGTAATCCAGAATTCATCAAAATATTTATATTTCCTAGATCTTCCACGTGTCGTTTAACGAAGTAAAACCTAACGAAATAACGAGGAGTCTTTGGGGGGGAAATGAACCGCCAAAAGAAGTAGTATAAGAGTGGTGGCTTGATGGGTTCATTTGTTTCATTCACAAGATCAACGATTTGGGAGAGAACTTCAAGGCTCCAAGGTACTTCTTCAAAACTCTCTTCGCGTTCTTCATTTCCTTTTTGAATATTCATAGAGTAGCTTCAAACTGTTCTTAGCTAAATTAGGTTGTTTGATCTTTTGAATCATACGTTATTTGGTGGATTTGTGTTTGGAGAGGGGAGTAGGATTTGATCTTTAAGAAACCCAAATCTTAGAAATTATTTGTTTGTAGACTCGTCGAGTAGAATATGTCGAGTGGAGAACTTTAGAAAGTTTAGGCGAACAGATTGATAAATTCGTAGGAGTATCATCGAGTGAATCAAGAAGAAAAAATCATTAAGGGACTGGTCGCGTCAAGAATTATTCGAGGAGGGACCTGTTACCATTTTTTCGCATGAAATTCCCATGCATGTAATTCCTATTAGATCATTGGCAGCAGTTGAGGAGTTTAGTGGAGCGGTGACCACAAGTGAGCCAACCAACTTGTTAACCAAGAACCCAGCTAGTCGAATGACGGCTAGTATGCTGATGGAAATTAGGAGTAAGTACAGATTTCCCAGATCAATGGAGTTGAGAGTACCCTTGCCGACTGAAAGAATCGACTATAAAATTCCCGGGTGGATTGGATTTTATGTAGTACCGTTTTCTAATGGGCTTAGATTCCCCATACCGAGGTTAGCTTGGGAAGTTTTGGATCACTATGGGATCGCTCCTTCACAACTAATGCCGAATGCTTGGAGGATTTTATTGTCGATTGAATGTTTAGCATTCGAACAAGGGTTATTTTTTGAGGTGAAGGACGTTGTATACTCATACTACCTCAAGGAGCATTTAACTGAAAAAGGGAGATATACTTTGTATCTTCATCGTAAGAGGGAACAAATAGTTATGGGGCTTCCCACGAACGATAGGGGTAATTGGCAGTCGGATTATTTCTTTGTGAGGAATGAGGGTATCTTTGGGTCGACTGGAATGGGTCGTGTCTCAGAATATTGGAGTGTATTTAGTGAGTATCAGTTCCTTCTATTTATTGATAATTTATCAATGTTGTTGTCGTTTGATGCTAATGTGTGGATTGTTTGTTATGCAGGTCCATTTCGAAACAGTTTGTTCGACAAAACACCTCAAATTTTGTCCAATACTAAAGCTCTTCTTGATCTTCCCGTCGAACAAAGAGATTGGAGAATAATCTTGGTAGAGCAGAGATTAAGAGCAACATTAGTGTGGAAAGAAATCTTCGAATCAGAAGGTATATCTACCCCTTTGGCACTTTCTAAACACGTATTGGAAGTCATCTACTGTACTCGGTCGATTCGAGCTTTATACGGAAAGGTGTTGTTTATAAAGACTTTAACTCCAAAAGAAATTTTATGCGCAGAGGATATGATGTCGAGGCAAATAAAGGTAGCTTCTATTGATGAATTGAAAAGCCGAAAGAAGGCTAGGAAGCTTAGGATAAAGGAGCCAGAAGTGGAGGTTCCAGAAACACAACAAGTTGTGTCGACTGGAACTCCAAAGACTAAAGGGAAGTCGACTGAAATCATTGTCAAAGGGGGAAAAGGAAAGCGGATGAAATTGAAGACATTGACAATATAATTGTCAGGATTCCATCAGGGTCGACTGCAATTTCTGACCCATCAAGCCTTGACCCTTTTATCAAGAAGCTTCTACTGGAAGAGGATGAACAAAGGCTATCCAAGATTGGCCCCGTCGAGTCAATGAAAAAGGCTGCGGCTTTAAATTACCAAGTAAGAAAGTAAATAAAAATTTTCATTATAATTTGAAGAATGGATTCTAATAAAGTGCTTTTTCCAGGCAATGGAGTGTAGCTTACACATGCAACGGTATGTCGAATCGACTCTCAAGAAGCAGAGAGAAATGGAAAAATCATTCGCAGCAATGAAAAAGGAAATGGTCCAAATGAAGTCGCTTGGAAAAAGGAATGCAGAATTGGAAAAGGAGTTGAAGGAGGTGAAGGCTACTCTTCAGATGGAAAAGGAAACTTCTGAGGTTACAATAGAAGGTTATAAGGATGCGTTTGAAATGTAAAGAAGGAGAATGATGAATTACTTGAGAATCTTGAAGGGATTGCTCTTGAATCAATGATGAAAGAACGAAGTAATCTGATGAAGGATTTCCTTGAAGGGAATACAGCAGCTTGGGAACCAGAGAAATGGATTCAAGAGTATGACCGATTACTGGCAGGAATTTCTTCTTCCAACGAGGGTGCTGAGGAAGAGAAAGGTGAAGAAGAGGTCGACTCTAAAGTGGCTGAGAAAGAAATAATTGACGGCAAGGAAGCGGCTGAAGTTCAAGAGATGGACAAGAAGAATGAAGAACTTAGTCGAATGGAAATTGAGCCGACTAGTCAAGTTCAAGACATTCCTGCACCTGAAGTTGTTGCTGAACGTATTCCGGAAGAAGCTGCTCCGGAAACTTGAATTCATTGTAATTTTAATTTAAGTTATCGCTTGTAGAACAATTTAATGACTAAATGATATTTTGGGATAATATTTCAAATGAGATTTGTTATTAAGTCGAATCGCAATACATAAAGTAGAAAATCACTTTGAACCTCAAATATAAATAAATGCACGCATAAATTACCGGTAAAATTGCTTAAGGTGAATTGCATTCCAACTATTGTGAATTTGTCTCCCCTCAGTTGTTCGTAATTTGTAGGCTCCATGTCCAACAACTCTTGTGATGATGTATGGCCCTTCCCAATTTGGCCCCAACTTTCCATCTCCAACTTCTTTTGTATTTTGCAAAACTCTTCGTAGTACCCAATCCCCTTCCTTGAATGTTCTGCTTCTGACATTTTTGTTGAAATATCTAGTCATTCTTTGTCGATGCGTCGCTAGTCGAATGGATGCACGATCCCTCAATTCTTCAATTGTTTCCAGGTTAAAATTCATAAGTTGTTGATTCGTATCATCGTTGAGCTATTGGTAACGGGGAAATGGGATGGTTTCTTCAGTTTGTATCACAGCTTCTGTCCCAAATGCGAGAGAGAACGGAGTTTCTCCTGTAGAGGAACGGATAGTCGTCCTATAGGACCATAAGACTCCTGGTAGTTCATCCCCCCAGGCTCCTTTTGCTTTTTCTAATCTTTTCTTTAGAGTATTTAAAATTGTCTTGTTGGAAGACTCGGCTTGACCATTTGCTTGTGGGAATCGAGGGGTTGAAAAACTTAATTTGATCCTCCAATTTTTGCAGAAGTCTTGGAAGTGATTGCTGATAAATTGTGAACCATTATCAGTCACAATCTCTTTGGGAACGCCGAATCGACATATGATGTTCTTCCAGACAAATGATTGAACTTCTCTATCTCGTATCTTGGCGAAAGAGTCTGCCTCAATCCACTTTAAAAAATAATCTGTTAACGCCAGTATGTAGACTCGTTGTCCAGGGGCGGTTGGTAGCTTTCCCATAATATCCATTCCCCATTTCATGAATGGCCACGGGGAGAGAGTGGGATTTAATTTCTCAGGAGGGAGATGTGAAATCGGAGCGAACCTTTGACATTTCTCGCATTTCCTCGTATAATTAGCTGAATCAATTCTCATAGTTGGCCAGTAATACCCAATCGAATAGGGCACGTAGAGCGAGGCTACGTCCTCCAGAATGATTCCACATTCTCCTTCATGCAATTCTGACAATACGTGTTGTGCTTGGTCGTGAGTAAGACATTTTAAATATGGTCCAGAGAATGACCTTTTCAACAACTGTCCGTTGAAGATGGTAAATCTTGCTGCCTGTCTATGAATCTTTCTCGCTTCGGTTTTATCTTCCGGAAGTAGTAGTCTTGCAAATATTTCATGAGTGGCATCATCCATGAGTCGCTTGATGTGATGGTGGTGATCTCCTTGCTTTCTTTCCAAATTGTTGGCCAATTCAAATACACTACCGGAATGGATTGTGGTTTATCCCCATGCATCGTCGACCCAAGGGTAGCCAATGCGTCTGCTTGAGTATTCTCGCTTCTCGGAACTTGGGTTATTGTAAATTCTTCAAACGTCGACTGGATTTCTTTCACTTTCATTAAGTAAGATGACATTTGAGGATCTCGTGCTTGATATGAACCTTGGAGTTGGTTGACTATCAGTTGAGAATCTCATACCACTTCTATTCTGCTTGCTCCAAGTTCTTTAGTCAAACTGATTCCTGCTATCAACGCCTCATATTTCGCCTCATTGTTGTAACCCTGAATCCACATTTGATTGCTTGACGTAGTATATCTCCATCAGGAGTAGTGATCACTACCCCAAGACCGCATCCTTTCTTATTACTGGAACCGTCGACTGCAAGCTTCCAAAGTGATGTGGTCTGGATTGAACTGACTTCTTCATCTATTGAAACCCTCTGATTGAGACTGAAGTCAGCAACAAAATCAGCCAACGCTTGAGATTTGATTGCTGTCATGGGCTGGTAAGTGATGTCGTGTTCTCCCAATTCGACCGCCCATTTCGTTAATCTTCCAGACAACTCCGGCTTGTGAAGAATGCTCCTTAGGGGATACTCTAAACTGTGATCGGGTGTCCCTGAAAGTATGGTCGTAGCTTTCTTGCTGACATTACCAAGGCCAATACTAGTTTTTCCAAATGTGAGTAACGTGATTCCGCATCAAGCAATGCCTTGCTTACGTAGTAGACTGGAAGTTGGGTGTTGTTGTCTTCTCTAATCAAAACAGCGCTCACAGCTTGATCTGAGACTCCTAAGTATAGGAAAAGCCTTTCATTGTCGAGTGTTTTGACAACAATGGTGGCGACGTTAAGTATCGCTTGAGTTCTTTGAGAGCTTCTTCACAGGCTGGAGTCCACTCAAAGTTTTTTTACTTTCTTTATGGCTGAGAAGAACATAAAACTCTTATCTGTGGACTTGGAGATGAATCTGTTTAAAGCTGCAATTCTTCCTGCTAGCCACATAACATCTTTTGGGCAGATAGGAGAGGGAATTTCAAGAATGGATTTGATTTGATCAGGATTTTCTTCAATGCCTCGTCGCGTGACAACATATCCCAAGAACTTCCCAGAGGCTACTCCAAATGCACATTTTGTTGGATTCAACTTCATCCCATACTTATTCATTATGTTGAATGCTTCTCTCAAGTGCTGTAGATGTTGATCTGATCTTGAAGATTTCACCAGCATGTCATCTACATAAACCTCCATTGTTTTCCCAATCTGTTGAGAGAACATCTTGTTGACCATTCTTTGATAAGTAGCTCCCGCATTTTTGAGGCCGAAGGGAGTCACTTTGTAACAAAAAATGCCTTTATTGGCCACAAATGCTGTCTTATCTTGGTCGTCTGAATGCATAAGGATTTGGTTTTACCCAGAATATGCATCCATGAAACTCAACAATTCATGCCCGGCTGTAGCATCAACCATTTGATCGATATGTGGCAGTGGGAAAGAATCCTTCGGGCATGCCTTGTTCAGGTCTGTGAATTCAATACAAACTCTCCATTTTCCATTTTTCTTTCGTACTACCACCACGTTGGCTAACCAGTCTGGGAACTGTACTTCTTTGATGGCACTATTTTGTAACAATTTCTGGACTTCTTCATCAATGATCTGATTTCTTTCTGGGGCGAACTTTCTTCTTTTTTACCGGACAGGAGGGTAGTCTGGATCTATGTGGAGTTGATGGGTGATCAACCCAGGGTCAATCCATGTCATGTCTTCATGCGACCATGCAAATCGGTCGTGTTGTTTTTGCAAAAAATCACTCAAGTCTGCTCGAAGCTTGGGATCCAAATTTGCTCCTATTTGAGTTTTGTGATCTGCATGTTCTGGATGAATTTGGACCTCGTCCAGTTCTTCAATACTTGGGAGTGTAGGCTCCAAAGGATGAGGCCCGCTCTGTAATTGCTATGCTGAATGGATCTTAGTTTTCATTATCGTCTGGTAGCATCCTCTCGAGGCAATCCTATCACCCATTATTTCCTGAACCCCCTACTTCGTTGGAAACTTTAGAGTTTGATGATAAGTGGATGACACAGCCCTCATTTCATGAATCCATGGCCTACCGATGATAAGATTGTAGGCAGAAGGACAATCCAAGACTAGAAAATTAGTCATTTGGTTAATTCCACCTGCGTAGACTGGAAGACTTATTTCTCCCAAAGTAAATTTCTGCTCACCACTGAATCCGATTAACATCGTTGTTCGTTTGTTAACTTTCCCCAGTTCAGCTCCCATATCCGCTAAGGCAGTTGCAAAGATGATGTTGGCTGAAGATCCCGTATCTACCAGAATCCGTTTGACCATAAAATTCACCACCTGTAGGGAGATCACTAAAGCATCATGATGAGGGTTCATACTTCCGGAATTACCGTCGTCTGGAAACTCCATAATCAGATTTGTAAATTTTTTTCTCTATAGAGACTGTGGAATGTTGAATGTTTGACATGATAGCCCTGGCATGTCGTTTGGCCACTGAATACGAAACTCCACTGATCTCCGATCCTCCTGAAATGAAATTCACTGTGTTGTCGATTGGTGGAGGTGGAATTGGTGCTTCTTCATGTCCATCCCTCTCACTTCTCTGAGCGAATGTAGCTTTCCCTTTCTTTGTAAGTAAATCTCTTAGAAATCCCTTGTTCAGCAGTTCTAGGACTTCTAATCTTAATGCCACACATACAGCCATCATATGGCCGTAGTCTTGATGGAATTCACACCATTTACTTGTGTCTTTCTTTTTGAAGCTTTCTCTGCTGCGTGGAGGCCATCTTACTTCATTTCCCATTTTTTTTAATACCAAAACTAATTCTCCTGGAGAAATAGAAAAATTGTAATCTGGGAGTCTTGCTTTTCTACTTGAACTCTTTCCTGGTTTTGTATGGCAGGGGTCTTCGATCAAAGTCTCTTCGAGGGGCTGATGTTCTTTCCTTGGGTGACTCATTTTCTCTGAATGATGCCTAGGTGTCATTCTTGCGAATTCTTTATGTCGTTTGGAAGTATGAGGCGTTCTCTCATTTTGCACATTGGAGGAATTATCTTCCTTTTATTCCTCTTGTCTTCTTCCCATCTGATTTCGACTTGAGCTCGTGCCATGGCCTGGTCCATTGTGTAGCATCGAAATTTAGTTAACTTTTTGTAGAGTCCGCTATCACAAAGTAACCCGTTTCTGAAAGCTTCCACAGCTGTCGGCTGATGTAATCTGGAATTGTTATCATCTCCTTGTTGAAACGGGTCACGTAGCTTCGCAAGGATTCACCCCTCCGTTGCTGGATGGTACTAAGGTCGTCAGTAGTTTTTTCAAGTTTGCAAGAGCTGGTGAAATGCTCCACAAACTTGTCTGCTAACTTTTGATAGGACTTGATGGATCTATATGGTAGATTGATGAACCACGTAAGGGCAGGGCCTCCCAAAGTTTCTCCAAATCCTCTGCACATACCTGCTTCCCATTGAAGAGGAGCTAAGCCAGTTGACATCATTTTGTACTTGTAATGGATGACATGGTCGTCTGGGTCTGTGGATCCATCATATAGTTTCATGTCGGGTGGACTGAACTTCCGCGGTAACTCAATGGATGTAATGTTTTCCATGAAGGGGGTGTCTGAAATGGTTCCAGCTCTGCTATTCTTTATTGGTAGTTTCACTCCTGGTAGGTTGGACATGATTGCTTCTTTAAATTCCTTCATTTCCTTTCTCCATAGCGATGGCAACTTGTTGAGCTTGGTTGATGGGAGAATTTGGTAGGTCCCTCTGGTCCTCATCATTTGATGGAATGTTATCTGTTGTTTCGTTAAATGCTCCCAAGAGATTAACCTGTGTGATACAGTTATTGGGCTGATCCGAGACATCATGATGCCGAGATGGGGATGAAATAACTCCAACTGTTTCTGAAGGTTCATGTTGGAATTACGAATGGTTAAATTTTCCTCTTCCAAACTTTTAATCTCTCCTGTAGAGTGGCCAGTTGTGATGCCATTGGATCGGTTGTCTGTCATTGCTTGAAGCCATGAATTACTAAGCTGTGATTGTTGGTAGAATACAAAATCTTTGTTTGCAAATTATTGCTAGGGCCCCACGGTGGGCGCAAATGTGGATGATGATTTCGGCCGGGTCCACACAGAATTTAGAAATAGGGGCACTAACAATCCGGAAAAAAAAGGGGAATGAAGGGAGGGAAGCCTCTCCTAGACTTCCACCACATTCTCCCACAGGTATGGTAGGTAAAGGGGCCCACTCCGACGCCCAAGTCGTAGTTATGAAATGATCAGATGTTGGAGTTTAATCAAGTCCACAAGATCACAAAACATGCATAAAAACAACATATGAACACATCAAAGGAGGTGGCGGGAATCAACTCACATTGATTTCGGTTTTGATGAATGAAGAACAAGATGCGTTTTTGAGCTCCCTCCAAGCTCGGCAATGGCTTCCAAATGCAGTGGACTGCTCGGTTTTGGGCGTGTAGATCTCCACCATTTTCGGCCATTGAAGACCACCATTGAAGCTCCAAGCTTCAAGCTTCCTTGCTCAAGAAGATGCTTCCCTATCACCTATGTATAACCCATGGTGTGTGTGCTAGCACTAGTATTCTTCATTTGCTTCTCAAATGCTCGGTCAAACCAGAACAAAAATGAAGAAGAATCGGTCTTGAGACCGTGAGAAGCAGAAGAAGAAAATGAGGGAAAATGAAAGAAATCGTGTACTGTTGCATGTGGAGAGAGAGAGGACCGAATGTTTGTAAAAAGTGAAAAAGAAAGTATTTATATTTATTCATTTATTTTCCAAAATAAATAAAACAAATATATATATTCAAACCTTTCATATTCCATCACTTTTACTTATAACTTTAAGTCATATCACATCACTTTCATATCACATCTATTCACTTTAATAAAGTGACATATTGTCAAGTCACATCACTCACAGTGACAATTGATTTGACGATTGACGCGATTAGCGATTTGACGCTTGCTGTGACTCGCGTGCCGCGCTCGAATTCGAAATGCGAACGCGCTCGCAATCACTCTCGGGCTCGGGTTCGCTAATTCCAAATTAACGAATTTTCCGTCGCGTCGTAATTAAATGATTACGCCTAGCGAATTCACTATTCACGTCGCTACGAATTAATTCTAAATTAATTCGTTCGCCCGAATTAAAATCTAATTTTAATTCCGCGTCGAAATCCAATTTCGATTAATATATCGAATATATTAATTTTATCGATTAATTCCAAATTAATCGTTCTCTCTCTTTATTAATATTTTATCCCAGATAAAATATCTCCGCAATTAATTAATCCCAGATTAATTTTCTCTCTCATCGAATTAATCCCAGATTAATTCTATCTCTCTCTTCTAATTAATCCCAGATTAATTAAAGTGCGAGTCATACGTCATCGGTGAATCTTCAGGAACGACCCATGAGATCTCCGGATATGTTGGCAGTAAATACGATCGTCGGACTATCCGAACACGTAAGTACCTCGTACTACGTTTATATCGATTTACAAGACAAGGTTGGCTTCTAGCAAAGCGCCATGCCTACCCAATTCTCCAGAAATATTCTTACAGGAATATATAGATCTGTATCAAGCGTAGTATACCATAGTATTGTGTATATCGGCCCAGTATCGGATAATCACGTGCTAGGGCTGGGGCTGGATAAGTGTCTGCCCCGTCCGAAACACATGTCGGATGTCTGGTAACATAGTCTCTATAATCGGATATACATGACCTGGTCACAATATCCCGATTGGTTGCGCAACACTCAAGAGCACTAGTACCGTATCATGCGTGACATCATCTCCAAATGACTGAAGTGATACTTCCGTCTTGACATCACACCCAATACACTACGACTCTCTGATAAACCCAGAAATGGTGTACACAGAACCGGTTTAAAGTCCCCTACCACCAGACCAAAGTTTATCGATTATCGTAAGTATTAGCGATGCAAGTCTCAGGTTAAGACTATACACACCTACCTCGATTTCGGCCTCCCATAGACACATAGTCATAATACCAATGGGATTCCGAGGGGTCTATCCAGAGCGAAGCTGTTTCCCGTACCGTCGGTGAAACACGACCTCATATCGCACTTGCATAAGTATCCAATACTTATATATATGAGAACTATGCCGTTGTGCCCTCACAAACGCGCACAAGTGCAATACTAGCCTATTCCGCATTATCGATGTCCAGTCTCGATAATACTACGGCTAGGGATATTTAATGATTAAACCTTCGGGGACTGATACTGTCTCATATCATTCTCAGTCCAGGTACTAATCATAGGGACCTCTCTTCATTTATATATCTATGGTGATCTAATCACAAATGATGAGAGTGCAATTTCCTATTACATAGTTAATTTGCTACAACAACACAATGATCTGTGCAAATAGTGACGCTATGGGTCATATTATCCAACAATCTCCCACTTGGCACATAGCCAGTCACTCGAAGTGTCCAACACCGAACTATGTACAATTCGCTCAATTGCTGAGGAAATTTTCGTCAGCGGATTTGCTTAATTATCGTCTGACGCGATTTACACGATCATCACATCGCCACGATGTATGATCCGAACGAATCAGATGATATAGAAGTATATATCTGGATCGTCGATGAGACCTTTAATTCTTTAGCCTGTGCTGACGCCTAGCTCAGCTGCTAACAGAACTATATCTAATCTAATTAGATTTATTATCGATCCAAATAGCTTCTATTGCTGCCTCACTGCAGCAATAATCCGCATTTGTTGTTAATTCGGCAACATTATCTTGCTCGGAAGATTTCCAGCTCATTGTCCCAGTGTTTCAAATTTTATAGTACCGGTATTATATTACCGTTTGGAAACTTGCAGCAGTGATCCCAGTCACTTCAAGTTCTCCATCTCCATAGTTTAAGACACATCTTTAGTTCTCTCAGATACTAACAGATGTTCTTTATCTTCAATCCAGTGACTATCACTTGGATTGACCCGATTGTGACTCCATATGCTCAAAGCGTATGAGACACCAATATAAGTACATTTTAAATGTACAATTTCTCAGAGAGTGTTACCACTCCAATCTAGCCCAGTAGATCTTTATTCCTTGAATAAAGGTTGTTACTCCCCAGAATTCTACGGAGAATTTTTATGAAAGTCAAGCTTCACCGATTGTTTTATGGGAATTTCATTGTCAGTGCCCTCTCCCACTAACCTCCTTATATATACACAAGAATTATTTCGTTTTGAGTCAAATCATAACCATTATGATTATTTCAAAACGTCAGTTCCAAGAACCTCATGCTTGCTTCAATCCAAACATGGATCGAATAACGGTAAACCTTGTTTGTCGGTTATACAAAATCGTCAGGAATGTTGAAAGCATCCTCCAAAAGGTTTCCTTTTCAGGAAAGCGATTTTGATCTGCAACTGACACATTTCATAAATGAAATATGCAGTTATCAACACGTATCTTCAAAATGGATTTACCATGGCAACATGTAAAAGGTTGAACCGTTATTAACACAATGTTGATAACGATACCTTTCCGTCAAAAGCCTAGCTTTGTACGTTGGTATGTTGCATTCCATGTATGTCTTCCTTGAAGACGTTTAATGTACCAATAGGCAAAATGCCTTGTGTACAACAAACTAGTATCCAAAATAGTTGTTAAACATGGAATCCATTCCGGACTCATGGCACTTTGCCATAATAGGGTCGATCCTTGTATCACTACCTATCACTACCCATAACGTAATCATTGGTGTACCTTAAAAGATTAAGATCTTTATGAGGTGAGATCAGAAAACCCATACCCTAGGTTGTTTTCTGACTCTCACTGATCTACGCGTTTCTTGTTATTTGAAGATTAATGGTATAGATTCATCATTGATGAACTATTTGTGTTCCATTACGGACCTTGTGCCTAGAAACAGTATTACCTCGATTTTCATCGAGTATCACTATCCTCCCACTGACCACTGCATATCGATATTCCTCTCAGGAAAACCGCATGGTGAGCAACAATCACATTGTTCTCATGTGAGATTTATAAGTACTATACTTATGGTTTCCCTTAGGATAACCTATATTGGCACTTATCCAATTTGGGTCCTTAGTTTGGTATCATCCAAACGTTATGCCTACATACCCAAATTGTTTAGGAATGAGAACACCTCGTTTCTTTCCTGTTCATATCCTATATGATATCTGTCAAACAGATTTACATGGAACCTTATTCTAAATAAGTTTTGCACTGTTAATACATATCATGTATGAAGGAAATGATAGCTCAGAGTGACTCGTGATAAACCCTTATCATGTCCAACAAAATTCGGTTTTAGTTCGGACACACCGTCTAACTGACGTGTCTCGTTAATTGTGTCCTAGACAACAATGCCATAAATAAGTCTCTATTGATCAAAAATTTGAGCTATTTTTTGTCATTTATATGTTTGAGATTCTATTATATTCAAAATATAAATTCTGTTATTTACATCTAATGTATTTATCTCAGTATCATCTTTATATAATAAAACACTCAGTGTTCTATAATATAAAGGTTTTAATCCGCAACGGATTAAACACTGATAAAAAGATAATGTCTCTAGTCAAACTAGTTACATTAATAACAGTTCTAATTCAAGACATACCCGAAATGTAGTTTCCTAAACTTAGGTATCTACGGTCGAAACAGCGACTTTCGTCCCGTTTCCGATTCGCAGAACAATCTCAGCTTGAAGTTAGTATCCTGCTCAAAGCAGATTCTGAATATCAATATATATATTTTTATGTACCACACTAGTATTTAAAATCTAATTTCAATACTAGCTGTGAACATAACTAAGACAAACATATTTAATTAGAGCATCGCCTTTCTTTAATTCCTTCGTGTCTTCCATCTCCAAATGGTAGTCACTTTGGGATATGTCATTATCCTTTTCAATATTTAGGAACCTTAGGCCAAGCCTTGGGTTTTTAGAATATTGAAAGGAATGTGCACCTCATGCTACATGCCCAATTGCAAACTTTGACTTTACATGAATAGTCAATTAATTCTCCAAGAATTATGAATTGTAATTTTAATACTTCTTAAATCCAAAATTAGATTTATGACAAGTATATTAAATTAAGCATTAAAGTCATCATCACAAAAAAATCTTCAAAGATTTTATGCTCTACTTATCTTGCTTAATTTTGGGCTTAAGGTATAATAAGTTATTTTATCAAATAGTAACCTATTATTTATTCCCAATATGAAAATTAAATCATTTAAAATATTTTAAATCCTAGATTATATTTTAAATATTCAACTTTTCAATTTTATCTTGATTACAATAGTCCAACTATTTAATCAACGATTAGTGGTACTACTTATATATTATATGATTATAATAGTCCAACTATATAATCAAATATAATCCAAATTAATTAACCTCAATTACATTGATTACTATAATCCAATTAAATCAAAAAACTGTAACTAAATTAATTAATTCAAATATATTGATTAATATAATCCAATTATATATAATCAAGTATAATACAGTCCAACTGTTTATTAAAAACAACAATTTAAATATTAGTCCAACTAACATTTAATCTAATGACGAAATAAATAAAAGAGCGTGTTTAAGCGAGTATTCGAACGAATGTTGCAAATTCAATACTTGCCTCCCACTATTTTTATCGACCTCTAACCCTCTGTGGAGTACTCGGGAAACCGTGTTTCCTAGTGGCTAGGATCCTATTAAATAACACACAACCCTGACTTTGGCCAATAAAAAGCTGTATGCTATTTAACTAGGTAGATCTCACAGATCAATTGGATTTCATCCAATTCCTAGATCCGGTTAGGTGGACATCCAAGTCCGAAACATATGTATAATGTCAATGTATCCATACATTTTCCTAACCCTATCCTCTGAATCATCTAGGCATTGGTTTTGGACAAAAACAAACCTAATGATTCCAGTTAAGCTGGACCCATTGACGAGGAAAGTTTTGTAATCAATGTCATTGGACAAAAAGTGACTGACTTTGGCCAATAAAAATCACGATTTGGACAAGACAACCGATATGCAACAAACTCTCATGATTCAAGTACATCCTTGATTGACAAAGGTCTTGACTTTGGTCAATAAAAACCAATGCCAACTTCGGATCTTGAACAAGAATCATTCAATGGAAGGATATTTGCTTAATATAAAACGAGGGTTTTTCGCGTGCAACTTGGCTACCAATTTAATTATCTTTGTTAAGGTCTCATCATCATACACCCTTAAGCATGCATTCTAAACACATAATAAAGCGAGTATGAATAAAATAATAATGATATGCAGATGGATATTTTACATTGATCCTAGATCAAATCTCTCACTTCTCTCTCCCGCTAGCACTTGTATTATTTCTACCCGTTACACTACACTTCTAAAGAAACCTCTTTTACATGGAGGGGAATAGTTGAGAAGAGAATACAAAGAAATAAGAGATAAGGCTGGACACGCAGGTCCAATTTAATAAATCAAATTTATTACAATTTCCAAAATCGCCCAACCCGACTAATATCCATCCGATATACATTATTCAAACATCACAACCATGTATTCATACAAGCATGTTATCAATCAATCAATCAAATTAATTAATCTTGATTATTAGTGACATCCAATGTTCAAACAAAGATTTGATTTTTGTTCGAGTCAAACTCGTATTGCAAACACGTACTCAAAGTACAATTCTACGAATTAAATTAAATTACATAATTAAATCCAATTTAATACGTATTAATTCTAATTCATTATTTAATTCTAATTAATATTTACACTTTTATTAACGAACCTTTACGACTTAAATTCCAAATTTATCGCAACGGGTCTCAAACCCGATTAACATCTAATGTTTTATATTAATTAAAGTCCAATGGGCTTTTAATTAATTTCTATAGGCGTGGACTTTGGTCAACTCGGGTCAAACCGACCAACCAAAATCCAATCCGGGAGTTACCCATAAGCCTTTAAATTAATTTTGGCCCATTAGGCCCAATTAAATAATTAAGGTCCATTAAGTTATAATTGGACCTTTTGGATTCGGTTTTGGGCCTAATTGGATCCAACCAATTTTGCCTAAACCAACTTTGTTACAACAAAGCCCAAAAGCCCAATTACAACCTAACAAGCCCAATTTCCAAAATCAAGCCCAAATTAATTAACTTATAAAATTCCAAATTTCACAATAATTAACCTAAGTGTAATACACAATCAATTACCCAATTAACATTTCTAAAATATCAATTAGCCTAATTAATCATGCATTTTAACAACTAAATAGTGTCCAACACAATTCAATTAAAATCAAACTCAATTAACATGCTATCAAGTCTCGGCAATTAGGGGTTTTTCAA
Source organism: Zanthoxylum bungeanum (assembly GCA_019454045.1). Lineage (NCBI taxonomy): Eukaryota > Viridiplantae > Streptophyta > Magnoliopsida > Sapindales > Rutaceae > Zanthoxylum > Zanthoxylum bungeanum. Next base: position 31,042 of record SKCR01045671.1, on the reverse strand, counting down.
TTCGATTCGGTTTCAATCCAATTGAGTCCACAATCATAATTCCCAAATCAATACAATTCATCCAATGAATTAAACACAAAATCACAAAGAATTTCATGTTCTTTAAAATCGGCCAAGCCACTTTAAAAGGGAAAATGTTCCAAATCAAAATTCAATCCAATTGAACTTCAAAACAACATTAACCAATTGTTTTAAGTCATCCAATGATCAAACAAAACAAAATTACCAAGACATTAGGGTTATTCCAATTTTCGGCCAAGCCTCCAATTTGGGGAAAATTGAATCCAATCCAATTTCATGAAATTGATCACATACAATCTCAATTAAACATGTTCTAAGCATACTTAAACATCCAATTTAATTAAAACATGCTCAAACACATTTTGCCCAATTTCAAGTTTCATATTCAACCTAAGAATTGGGGAAAATTGATCTAATCCAATTTTCTTGAAATTGATCATGCACAACTTCATTCAACCTCATTCAAGCATAATGCATCAAACAATTCAACCAAATCATGCCTAAATCGAGTTTACCCAAATTAAAGTTTTGACAAAAATTAAGCAAATTGGGGAAAATCAATCCAATCAATTTTTTGTCAAATTGATTACATATATCTCAATTAGATCATATATAAGCATTATTGAACAATCAATTTTTCATAATCAAGCCAAAATCAAAAAGGCCCAAATTACTCAAGAACCCTAATTTCGGTTTTCATGCATCAATGACTCTAGATACCAATGTTGGAGTTTAATCAAGTCCACAAGATCACAAAACATGCATAAAAACAACATATGAACACATCAAAGGAGGTGGCGGAATCAACTCACATTGAATTTCGGTTTTGATGAAATGAAGAACAAGATGCGTTTTTAGCTCCCTCCAAGCTCGGCAATGGCTTCCAAATGCAGTGGACTGCTCGTTTTGGGCGTGTAGATCTCCACCATTTTCGGCCATTGAAGACCACCATTGAAGCTCCAAGCTTCAAGCTTCCTTGCTCAAGAAGATGCTTCCCTATCACCTATGTATAACCCATGGTGTGTGTGCTAGCACTAGTATTATTCTTCATTTGCTTCTCAAATGCTCGGTCAACGAGAACAAAAATGAAGAAGAATCGGTCTTGAGACCGTGAGAAGCAGAAGAAAAAATGAGGGAAAATGAAAAATCGTGTACTGTTGCATGTGGAGAGAGAGAGGACCGAAGTTTGTGTAAAAAGTGAAAAGAAAAAGTAATTTATATTTATTCATTTATTTTCCAAAATAAATAAAACAAATATATATATATTCAAACTTTTCATATTCCATCACTTTTACTTATAACTTTAAGTCATATCACATCACTTTTCATATCACATCTATTCACTTAATAAAGTGACATATTGTCAAGTCACATCACTCAAAGTGACAATTGATTTGACGATTGACGCGACTAGCGATTTGACGCTTGCTGTGACTCGCGTGCCGCGCTCGAATTCGAAATGCGAATGCGCTCGCAATCACTCTCGGGCTCGGGTTCGCTAATTCCAAATTAACGAATTTTCCGTCGCGTCGTAATTAAATGATTACGCCTAGCGAATTCACTATTCACGTCGCTAACGAATTAATTCTAAATTAATTCGTTCGCCGAATTAAATAATATTTTAATTCCGCGTCGAAATCCAATTTCGATTAATATATCGAATATATTAATTTTATCGATTAATTCCAAATTAATCGTTCTCTCTCTTTAATTAATATTTTATCCCAGATAAAATATCTCCGCAATTAATCCCAGATTAATTTTCTCTCTCATCGAATTAATCCCAGATTAATTCTATCTCTCTCTTCTAATTAATCCCAGATTAATTAAAGTGCGAGTCATACGTCATCGGTGAATCTTCAGGAAGCGACCCATGAGATCTTCGGATATGTTGGCAGTAATACGATCGTCGGACTATCCGAACACGTAAGTACCTCGTACTACGTTTATATCGATTTACAAGACAAGGTTGGCTTCTAGCAAAGCGCCATGCCTACCCAATTCTCCAGAAATTCTTCTAGGAATATATAGATCTGTATCAAGCGTAGTATACCGAGTATTGTGTATATCGGCCCAGTATCGGATAATCACGTGCTAGGGCTGGGGCTGGATAAGTGTCTGCCCCGTCCGAAACACATGTCGGATGTCTGGTAACATAGTCTCTATAATCGGATATACATGACCTGGTCAAATATCCCGATTGGTTGCGCAACACTCAAGAGCACTAGTACCGTATCCTGCGTGACATCATCTCCAAATGACTGAAGTGATACTTCCGTCTTGACATCACACCCAATACACTACGACTCTCTGATAAACCCAGAAATGGTGTACACAGAACCGTTAAAGTCCCCTACCACCAGACCAAAGTTTATCGATTATCGTAAGTATTAGCGATGCAAGTCTCAGGTTAAGACTATACACACCTACCTCGATTTCGGCCTCCCATAGACACATAGTCATAATACCAATGGGATTCCGAGGGGTCTATCCAGAGCGAAGCTGTTTCCCGTACCGTCGGTGAAACACGACCTCCTATCGCACTTGCATAAGTATCCAATACTTATATATATGAGAACTATGCCGTTGTGCCCTCACAAACGCGCACAAGTGCAATACTAGCCTATTCCGCATTATCGATGTCCAGTCTCGATAATACTACGGCTAGGGATATTTAATGATTAAACCTTCGGGGACTGATACTGTCTCATATCATTCTCATCCAGGTACTAATCATAGGGACCTCTCTTCATTTATATATCTATGGTGATCTAATCACAAATGATGAGAGTGCAATTTCCTTATTACATAGTTAATTTGCTACAACAAACACATGATCTGTGCAAATAGTGACGCTATGGGTCATATTATCCAACACAGTAAATAAATGTAATGTAAGCAAGGTTTTGATGTTACCTTGATTCTTTTGGTAGCCGTGGGGGCGGTATAAGTGTTTAAAGGAGATGGATTACTCTAAGAGAGGTTAGTGTCAGAGGAAAAAGACTTGTAGAAAGAAGTTGAACTCTGCTGTCTCTCGAATTTTTTGTGTCCAATTTAATAGATGAAGATTAGCATCATTGGCAGCTGTCATAAGTCCCACCACTGCTTTTTTGTGTATTTGATAAAAGTCTGGGCAGGTGGGAATAGGTTGTTTTGTGTCGGGCAAAGTAGAAGAACAGTAGTTGATATAATTAGGGGTTTTGTCTTTAGGCTTATGACTTAATTGTAAAATAATAATACAGAAATCTTTTGGGCCTGTCTTTACTTTCGGGCTTTGCATACCATTTTGGGCTTTGCATACCATTTTGGGTTTTTAAGGTAAATGACGATTTTATCCTTGGCCCATTTTTGGTTCGTACAGCTGTTATTCTTGGTTTGGATTTTTCTCCTACTACCATTCTGGCGGTTTTATGTTTCTAGTCTATAACTTTGGGAGGCCTTCGAAGTTTTCCTTGTTTTACAAGTTCGTACTATCTTTTGCTTAAGCTGTCTACCAATAGTTACACATATTATTGTCCTCAAAGAATGCCCGGTAATGAAACCAGAGAACCTTCAAAGCACTAAATGCAACTCAAATCTGAGTTTTTGAATAAATGATCTAACAACATGATTTCAGCTACGCACAAAAACTCTTCAGGGTTCAGAGGTTTTAAAATAACATCTCCCAAAAACTTACTTCAATTGCCCAAGTTCACAATATCACAGCCATAATATACTTACAGAAAGCCAAATGGGTACCTTCTGAATCAAAGACCTCATTCCACAGCGGGGTTAGTCCTAGTCTCAATTCTTCTAAAATAGTTCTCCAAATCCTTTTTGGATCGGGCAGATTGAGAATAAACTTTGTATTTGATACGGCTCGACTGGAGGTAGCAAAGCTTCTGTTCAATTGAAGGCCTACAAATGAGAATAAAGAAACCTCAATCATACATGTAGTAAAATATAAGAATGTGAAGGCACTCACTCGATGAATTCCAATCTTCCGGAATTTTACCAGCCTCATTCGGCCCAAAAACACTCTCCACTCTCACAAAGAAATAACATTTCTGCCAATCCCTCTCTGTCATTTATTATGAGCCATAAAACCAAATTCTCCCTCTTCTGGCGAAGATACAAATAATACATCTATTTCTCTCTCAAGTTCCCCTTCATATAGTACGTATACAATAAGTATTTCACTTCAAATTCAATCCCCAACTCAAAAGCCATGCATTCAATCGACAATAAGATCCTCCAAGTATTTGGCATTAATTGAGAATGAGGTAATTGGTAATGGTTCAACACTTTCTATACTAACTTTGGAATAGGAAATCTAAATCCATCAATGAATGGGCGCTCGTAAAACCCAATCCACCCAGGTATTTTGTAATTTATCCTTTCAGTCAACGAGGCAAACCTGACTTCTATTGACTGAGGAAACCTATACTTCAATTTCATTTCCCTCTTTGAACTTTCGGTCACTCGACTAACTGGGTTCCTGGTTAGGATGTTCGTCAGTTCACTCGTACTTGGAATCCCACTCGACTCTCCAATGGCAGGTAATGACCTAAGAAATGTCGCATCAGTAGGTACTCATAATGGTAGTTCAGCTATTGTTACAAGTCCAGCCTCAATAAAGTCCTCATACGACCAATCACTATAAGTCTCTTCATCACTTAACTCATTCGAAGATAATTCAATATACCTATCAATTTGTGCACCTAAGCTACCCAGAGATTCTTCACTCGACATTCTTCCAATTGATAAAGATATAAACACCAATTCATAAATTTTCTACTCATTAGAAGATAAAAACCATTCACAACCTCAAACAAAATCCAAAAAGTTTCACTATAGCTTTCAAGATCAAATAACCTTTTTAGACTAAGAACAATTTGAATCTACACTACGAGTAATTGAAGATATTGAAGAATATGAAGAAGGATATAAAAGGTACCTTGAAAATCATGACAGCTTTCCTAAACTTGCCAACCGAGATAGACTTTTTGTGTAGAACAAAATGACTCTCAAAACTCATTCTTATCACTCCATTTTGGCGCTTCAAATTCCCTCCAAAAAACGCCTTCAAACTCCCATTAGGGTTTAATAAATGAAGTTGAGCTCAAAACATCCTTAGGCCCATTTTTCCTTCCAATCTACCAAGAGTGGTATACAGCAAACTCAACTAGTAGAGACGATAAGATGACATCTGTCAATTGACATATATTACAAATGACAAGAACAAAGCTCATCCCTTTAGTGGAACCACTGTTGGGTTTTCTAGGTCAAACCAAGATCCAATCAAGCAATGAAATGTGTGAATACATAAAGTAAGATGGCGGAAATACTCACTTTGATCGGTTAAGTGGATGCGTTGAATAATAAAATTTTGTTCCTTGATGTATTCGGCCAAGCCCTCAAATTTGTTGATCTTCAAGCTCCAAGCTTTGAGTGTTGATTCCAAGATCAAGGGTTGGTTTCCCTATCACCTTTGTATGATCTCTTTAGTGTGCAAGCACTTGGAAAAATTTGCAACAAATTGTTTCCCTTATCCTTGTGTGACTCTCGGCCAAGCCAAGAGAAGAGAACAAAAAATGGCACAATGTCGAGAGTGAGGGAGAGAAGAAGAGATGATGTGTGTTGTGTTTTTTATTTCAAAAATCAAGTAATCTAATACCAAATCTCAAAAATTAGAAAAAGGTCTTTCACACATCAATGAATTAAGCTTATGTGTTTCACAAGTTTCCAACAACCCAACCACTTCCATCAACCAAAAGTAGATGAGATGGACTAGGTGATGTGACTTGTGTGGGCCCCACTTGATTCAAAATCTGAGTGGGCCCGCAACACATCCCGGCCTCAGGTTCTTTAATTCTGAATTAACGAATTTTCCGTTGCGACGTAATTAAATCAAATTTAATTAAATAATTATGCCTAGTAAAATTACTATTCACGTCGCTAGCGAATTAATTCTAAATTAACTCATTCACCCGAATTAAAATCTAATTTTAATTCAGTGTCGAAATCTAATTTCGTTTAATATATCGAATATATTATTTTATCGATTAATTCCAAATTAATCGTTCTCTCTCTTTTAATAGAATTTTATCCAGGATAAAATTCTCCATAATTAATCCTATATTAATTTTCTCTCTTATAATTAATCCCATATTAATTATGTGTGAGTCATACGTCATCGGTGAATCTTCGAGAAGCGACCCATGAGATCCCTGGATATGTTTGCAGTAAATCCGGTCATCGGACTATCCGAACATGTACGAACATAGTACTATATTTTATCGATTTATGAGACATGGTTGGCTTCTAGCAAAGCACCGTGCCTACCCAATTCTCTAGAAATATTCTTAAAGGAATATGTAATTTGTATCAGGCGTAGTATACATAATATTACGTATAGCGATCTAGTATCGGATGTCACATACTAGGCCTGGGGCTGGAATTGTGTCTGCCCCGTACGAAGCATATGTCGAATCTCTTGTAACTAGTCTTTATAATCGGATAAGCATGACCTAGTCATATTATCCCGATGACTGCATTACATAAAAGTACTAGTTCCGTATCCTACGTGACCATCATCTCCATATGACTGGAGTGATACTTTCATCTTGACATCACACCCAATACACTAAGATTCTCAATATACCCAGAAGAGGCGTACATAAAACCTGTTAAAGCCTCGGATGACCAAAACCAAAGTATATTGATTGTCGCAAGTATTAGCGATGTAGTCACAGGTTAAGACCAAATACGCCTACCCTGATTCGGACTTCCATAGACATATAGTCATACTACCAATGAAATTCTGAGGGGTCTATCCAAAGCGAAGCTGTTTCCGTACCATCGGTAAACACAACCTCCTATTACACTTGCATGAGTATCCAATACCCAAATATATGAGAACTATGTCGTTATGCTCTCACAACGCGCACAAGTGCAATACTAGTCTATTCCGCATTATCGATGTCCAATCTTGATAATACTACGACTATAGATATTTTAATGATTAAACCTTAGTGGATTAATACTGTCTCATATCTTATTAATCCGGTACTAATCATATAAACTTTTATCATTTATGTATCTTGGTAATCCAATTACAAATGATAAAAGAGAAATTTCATTTGTCACATAGTTAATTTGTACAACATTTCCATGTTCTGTACAAATAATGATGTTATGGGTCATAATTGTCCAACAACCACATCTCTTATCATTTCCTCATACAACAAAACAATGTCTATGGCCTGAAGATGTCGAAGACGATAATACAATAATAAAGTCCTGACATGGAAGTCTTACTCGACTCTACATGTATGAGGGATTGACGTGATGATACTCCAGTCGACATGCATATGAGAAATTAGTGTGATGATACTCCAGTCGACATGTATATCAGAGATTGGAGAGATGATACTCCAATCGACATACATATGAGCGATTGGCGTGATGATAGTCCAGTCGACTTGCATGTGAGGAATTGTCGTGATGATACTCCATTCTACATGCATGTGAGAAATTTGCGTGATGATACTCTAGTCGACATATATGTGAGGAATTGACGTGATGATACTCTAGTCAACATGTATGTGAGCAATTGGTGTGATGATGTTCCAGTCGACATGCATGTTAAGGAATTGGTGTGAATATATTCTGGTCGACACTATCAGATAAGCTATTGTGTGAATAAGCTATTTGGTGTTAGTATATCCAGTGGACAAACACAAATGAAGACTCAGAGAAGCCTATAGCCCATTAGACATCTACATATGTGTAGCTTATGACTTGTTGAGGATCCCAGACGTGTATGGTTTGGTCTTGATGTGCGTCTCATTCGACATCTACATGTGTGTAGCTTAGGACTTATTATGGATCCTATGATGGCTTAAGGATTGATGTGCGTCTCATTCGACATTTACATATGTGTAGCTTGGGATTTGTTATGGATCCAATGCATGTATGGATTGAGGCTTGATGTGCATCCTATTTGACATCTACATGTGCGTAGCTTGGGACTTATTATGGATCTCAGCCGTGTATGGTTTGGTATTGATGTGCGTCTCATTCGACATCTACATGTGTGTAGATTTAACTTCTTGTGGATCCTAGACACGTGTATATCTTAGGGCTTGATGTGCGTCCCATTCGACATCAACATGTGTGTAGCTTAGGATTTATTATGGATCCTATATGTGTATGGCTTGGGGCTTGATGTGTATCTCATTCAACAACTACATGTGTGTAGCTTGTAGTTTGAAGAAACACCCATCGACACAATACCTTCTTGACTTGTTATTGATAAACAATGACCTAGTTAACATATCAGCTTATAGCTTGTAGCGTAACATGTATCCCAATCGACACTACACATATGTAGCTTGGGACTTATTGATGATCCCAGTCAACATTACACGACTATATCTTGGCCTTCATATGGTCTAGACGACATTGAAGATTCCCAAAGTCCTTTGACTAGTAGAATGGGAATTATCATAACCTTTAACTGGTTTAGTCGACAGGGAACATGCCTCATGGCTCATGTAGAGTCAAGCACAAGACCTGGCCTTTATCTGGTCCAGACGACATTGAAGATTCCTCTGGTTCTTTGACCAGTAGAATGAGAATTATCTTGACATTTTACTGGTTCAGTCGAATAGGAACATTCCCCATGGCTCATGTAGAGTCAAGCTCAAGACTTTCATACGGTCCAGATGACATTGAAGATTCCACTGGTCCTTTGACCAGTATAATGGGAATTATCCTGATCTTCGACTGGTTCAGTCGACTAGGAACATTCATCATGGCTCATGTAGAGTCAAGCTCAGGACTTGGCCTTCATCTAGTCCAGATGACATTGAAGATTCCCCTGGTCATTTGACCAGTAGAATGAGAATTATCCAGACTTTCAACTGGTTCAGCCGACTAGAAATATGCCTTATGGCTCTTATATAGTCAAGCACATGACCTGGCATTCATCTGGTCCAGATGAAATTGAAGATTCCTCCGGTCCTATGACCAGTAGAATGAGAATTATCATGACCTTCAACTGGTTCATTCGACTGGTAACATATCAGCTTCCTATACACTTGCATGAGTATCCATCAGCTTCATACTACCAATGGAATTTCGAGGGGTCTATCCAGAGCAAAGCTGTTTTCATACCATCGGTAAACACAGCCTCCTATACACTTGCATGAGTATCCAATACCCAATATATGAGAATTATGCCGTTATGCTCCCACAACGCGCACAAGTGCAATACTAGTCTATTCCGCATTATCGATGTCCAATCTCGATAATACTATGACTAGAGATTATTTAATGATTAAACCTTCGTGGATTGATATTGTCTCATATCATCTCAATCCGGAACTAATCATAAGGACCTTTTATCATTTATATAACTTGGTAATCTAATTACAAATAATAAAAAAGTAATTTCCTTTGTCACATAGTTAATTTGTACAACAACACCATGTTCTGTACAAATAGTGATGCTATGGGTCATAATTGTCCAACAATCTCCCACTTGGCCTATAGCCAATCACTCAAGTGTCATACACCTGAACTATGTACGGTTCACTCAAACTTCTACTGAGGAAAGACTTTCGTCAGCAGATTTGCAATGTTATCATCTGATGTGATTTATCGATCATCACATCGCCACGATGTTGATCCGACGAATCAGATGAAATAATTGAAGTATTTATTTGGATCGTTGATGAGACCGTTAATTCTTTAGCATGTGTTGTAGCCTAGCTCAGCTGCTAACAGAACTACTCCTAATCTAATTAGGATTATTATAGATCCAAAAGACTTTTATTGCTGCCTCAGCTGCAGCAATATTCCACTTTTGTTGTTTATTCGGCAACAGTATCTTACTTGGAAGATTTCCAGCTCACTGTTCCATTATTCAAACTATATAATACCTTTATGTCAACATACAGTCGTTATTACCGGTTATGAAACTTCCAACAGTGAACCAAGTCACTTCAAGTTCTCCTTCTCCATAGTATAAGACAGCATCCTTAGTTCATTTAAGATACTTAAGGATGTTCTTAACATCAATCCAGCGACTATCACTTGGATTGGCCTGATTGTGACTCCATATACTCAAAGCGTATGAGACACCAGGTCGCGTACATTTATTTCAATGTACGAGTTCTCGGAACAACTTTTAGATCTATCCCAATAGATCTTTATTCCTAGAATAAATGTTGTCTCTCCCGAGTATTCTATGGAGAATTTTTCATAAAAGCCAATATTTCACCGATTGTATTATGGGAATATCATTTCTAAGAAATGATATGTCATCATTATATAGGACATTCACTATTAGTGCACTTCCATTAACCTCCTTATATACACAAGAATCATTTTCGTTTTGAATTAAATCATATACCATTATGATTACATCAAAATGATAGTTCCAATAAGGCATGCTTACTTCAATCCATAAATGGATCGAATTAACTTACAAACCTTGTTTGCTTGTTTAGGTACGACAAAACCGTCAGGATGTTGTAAACATCCTCCAAAAGGTTTCCGTTTAAGGAAAGCGGTTTTGACGTTAAGTTGCCACATTTCATAAATGAAACATGCAGCATTAGCAAGCATTATCCGAATGGATTTAACCATGGCAACAGGTAAAAGGTTTTGTCGTAATCGACATAATGTTGATAACGATACCTTTTCGCTACAAGCCTAGCTTAGTACATTGGTATGTTGCCATCCATGTATGTCTTCCTTGAAGACTTATATAGTACCAATAGGCACAATGCCTTCTGGTACACCAACTAGTGTCCAAACTTAGTTGGTATACATGGAATCCATTTCAGACAATATGGCATTTTGCCATAATAGGGATTCGATACCTTTTATCACTTCCTCATACGTAGTCAGTTTGTCTTCCTCAATAAGATTGACATCTTCATGAGGTGATATCAGAAACCCATACATCCCAGGTTGTTTTCTGACTCTCTTCGACTAACGCGGTTCTTGTGTATTCGAAGATTGTGGTATAGTTTCATCCTTGATGAACTATTTATGTTCCATTAAGGAATCTATGCCTGGAACAGTATTACTCCGATTTTCATTGAGTTTTAATTTCCTCTCACTTACCACTGCATATAGGTATTCCTCTTAGGAAAACCGCATGGAGAGTAACAATTAAATTGTTCTCTTGTGAGTTGTATAAGTACTATACTTTGGTTTCCCTAGGATAACCTAAAATTAGGCACTTATCCGATTTGGGTTCTAGTTTGGTGTCATCCAAACATATGCCCAGCATTCCCAAATCTCCAGGAATGAAAAAACCCAGTTGCTTTCCTGTTCATATCTAATATGAAGTCTGTCAAATAGATTTTTATGGAACCTTATTCAAAATAAGTTTTTCATTGTTTAATGTGTATCCCTTGAAGGAAATGGTAGCTCAGAGCGACTCATGATTAACCTTATCATGTCCAACAAAATTCGGTTTCTCCGTTTGGACACACCGTCAGATTGACGTGTTCCTGGAGTAGTCCACTGTGAAAGAAAAATATACTCTTTCACGTATTCGAGAAACTTATTGCTTAAGCATTTTCCACCACGATTTAACCGTGATATTTTTATACTTTAGCCGATCTGTTTTATATTTTGTGTCGAAACTCTTTGAATTTATCAAAAGTTTCTGATTTGTGTTTCAAAAGAACACATAACCATAAAGCGATGCCACATCTGTAAAGGTTACGAAGTGTTCATATCCACCTCTAGCCTAGCTAGACATGGGCCCACTTACTTCACTATGAACGAGGGCTAACAGATCTGTGACATTTACACTTTTACCAAGTAAAGGTGTTTTAGGCACTTTGCCCAATAAACTAGATTCGTAGACATTATTTGATTAGAATCAAATCTGTCCTAGTATCCACTCTTCAAAAGTGTGGATATAAGAGTCTTGTTTAATGTGTCCCATACAACAATGCCACAAATAAGTCTCATGATGAGTGGTATTTATATCACTATTTTCCACTCATTTAACTTAATATTTTGTATAGTTTCTTGAGTTTTATGAACGTTTTGATGTGTTTTATTGTTATTTTGCAGATAAATAAAGTTTGGACAGCACTGGAGGCAATTTGGGGCAAAACCGGACAAAAATGCGTCAACTGGGATATTTTCGTCTCTTTGCGCGTCGCGACGCTGGAACCTGCGCGCCGCGACGCCCAACGTGCGCCGTTCTGCTAAAATACGCCATGGTCAACGGGTCAACAATTTGAAAAGTTTGACTTTGCTAAAATGCGCCGTGCCACGTGTCACCATCACAACGAATCCGCTAACGTGCGCCGTGACACGTGTCAACATCATATGCTGCCGACACTCTGACATGACACGTGTCGCCTCGTCATCAGCCACATCATCGGTCAACAAGTCAACCTTGCCACGTGTCGTGCCACATCATCAGACACATCAGCAAGTCACAAGCCACGTCAGCCTCAGCCAATCAGAGCATGACACGTGTCGCCACGTGTCGAAATCCTATTGTGCCGACAATTGCAACACACGCCTACGCCACGTCAGCGCCACGTCATCGCCACGTCATCAATGACGTCATCACAATAATTGAGAATTAGCCGCCTTGACACGTGTCGCGTGTACAGTCAGCCGCCTTGATGACGTGTCGTCTCCTCAGCGTGCCACGTCGACAAATTGCGCGTCGCGACGCGCAGGTCCTTGGCGTCGCGACGCCCGAACAGTTCATGAACAGTGAAACTTTTCCTATAAATCAGCGCGAATTTTCAGTTTTCAATGTACCTGTTCTCTCTCTTAATTTCTCTCTCTAGAGAGAGTTTCTCTCTCTAGAATTTTTATTTTATTTTTTAGTTTTTTTTATTTTTAGTTTTGTAAATAATTTAATTACGTTTTGTAATAGTAATTTAATTTTTACTTTTTACAGTTTTACTATTCACCATGTTGAAGTAACTTTCAGCTAGGGTGAAAGGTAATTCTTTTACTGTTACTATTTAGATTAATCTCCCTTAAAAATAATATATTCACTATTTAAAATATTGACTTAATAAGGGATACCGCTATATTGGTCGGTTGGTAATGTAATTTTAATCTGTTTTAAACCTGACTAATCAGGATACCGCCAGACTGGTCGGTTGGTAAATTTATTTATGGTTCCGCCTTAATGGCTGGTTGGACTTAATTTGACTTAATCAGGATACCGCCAGACTGGTCGGTTGGTAAATTTTAACACAAGTTTATATATTATTTTATGGGAGATATCTAAATTAGTAGTAGTAAAAGTAATTCCTTTTACCTTAGCATTTTATTTTATTTTACTTTTCAGTATTTTTATTTTATGTATTTTATTTTTATAGTCCTAGTTATGTGTTAATTAATTAGGGGTTGTGATGACTTTTAATATCACCGGTTTATAAGGGATTATTTTATAGTTGGGTAATTACAGGTTTATTTATTAAGTCTTAAGCTTAATGCTTCTTGTTGTCTGATCACCAATAAGATTGATATGGTAAATCTAAAATGAACTAGACATAGGGATTTTAGGTTTCAGCCTTAGATTTAATAGCCCACGATCTTCCTTGAGGATAGATAACCCTTTAATAGATTTCCTTACAGGATAGGAATATACCTGTTGGGCGGGGTAATCATAATTGGAACTTAGACTTAATGAATCCAGGTATGTGGTTGACATAGGAATATGGTTCAATTGGGTTATACTGGGTATTTGTAGTTGACCATCGGAAGAGGCTTTTACATAATTTAGTGTTCCAGGTTAGTAAACTGATTTATTACACAAACATAAAATAATCACTTCATCTTTTAAATGATATTAAAAGAAATCACAACTTTAGATTTTTGTGTCTATTATTTTCCTTAGTATTTTCTTTTATCTTTTTATTTATTTATTTAGCAAATCTTCAATCAACCAAATCAATCAAGCAATCAATTCTATTCTCCATTTAATTAGATATTTGTAAATAAATAGATTCAATAATTAATAACAACAGTAGGAATTAAGTCCTCGTGGGATCGATATTATTATACTACTTGAACGATACGTGCGCTTGCGTTATACGTGTGTGTTTACGCCGGTCATCTCATATGATTAATTCAGTTTGAGCTATTTGTTTGTCATGTTATATGTATGAGATTCATTTATATTCAAAATATAAATATTGTTATTCACATCTAATGTGTTTATCTCAATATCATCTTTATAAAATAAAACACTTTAGTGTTCTAGAATATAAAGTTATACCCACAACGGGTTAAACCCTGATATAGAGATAATGTTTCTAGTCAAACTATTTACATTGTAACAGTTTCCTAATTTAAGTACACACCTGAATGGTAGTTCCTAAACTTAGGTATCTACGGTTAAAACAGCGACTGTCGTCTCGTTTCCGACTAGTAGGTGGATCTCAACTGAAGTCAGTATCTTGCTAATCAGCAGATTCTGCACATTAGTACATATTTATGTACCACACTTAGTATCAAAAATCCAATTTTGAAACTAGTAGTGAATGTTTATGACAAACATGGTTGAAGCCGGACCCTTACCCCGACTTCAATTCCTTCATGTCTACCTTGTCCATACGGCAGTCACGCTTCAGTGACCTCGTTTGCCACATTTTAGGCAGACATCTTGGGATATGTCATTTATCTTCCCAAAAGATTGTGATGATTTTTCCTCTGCCCCTTATAGAAGCTCTGACTCTGACTCCTAGAGTATAGCCATCAACTCTCCAAGAGTTAACTCTTGGTTCATAATGAACCTACCCCAACTTTCGGGTAGAGACTATAAGATCAAATCTTTGGCAGTCTCGGCCACGTAGGTAATGCCCAGCTAACCTAGTTGATCGATGTCAGCAATTATCTGCGACACCTAGTGCTCAACAGATGTACCCTCTCACATACGTGAGCGAAAGAGATTCTTTTGCAATTTGTACTTCTAAGATCTAACAATATATCTATGAAGATCTTTAATTTCATCATCAAGGTACAAGGATCTAATCCTTAATTTTGACGACAAAATTAAAGTGTCATTGCAGTAAGTATTAAGGATTGAGCACTAAAGTTATCATCACATGAATCTTCCAAAGATCATGTTCTACTATTTGTCAACTCCGGGCTTAGGCCCAAGAGGTTGCTCTATCAAATACAGTAACTTCTTAGTTCCCAGAACTATCCTAAGGTTCTATTCCCAATCTGAAAATTAGAGCCGTTTAAGACATTTTCACCAGGATTATGTTTTAAACACTAGACTTAATTCCTACTGTTGTTATTAATTATTGATACTATTATTTACAGGTATTTAATTGAGGGAGACGAGAATGATTGTTTGATTGGTTGGTTGAATGTGGATTCGATAAATAAAATAAAAACATAACCAAATGTGGATTCGATAAATAAAATAAAAACATACTCAAAATAAAATACTAAGGAAAATAAAAGAAAAGACTCAAAGATCTAGAGTCTTGACTCCACACAATATTATTATAAAGATGAATTGATTCTATTACTTATGTGTAATAAATCAGTTTGCTAACCTGGAACACGAAATTATGCAAAAGCCTCTGTCGATGTTCAGCTGCACATACCCAATATAACCCAATTGAACCATATATCTATGTCAACCAAATTACCTAGATTCATTAAGATCAAATTCCAGTTGTGGCTACCCCCGCCCGACAGGTATATGTCTATCCTGTAAGGAAATCTATTAAAGGGTTATCTATCATCAAGGAAGATCGTGGGCTATTGAATCTAAGGCTGAAACCTAAAATCCATATGTCTAGTTCATTTTAAGTTTACCAAATCAAACCTTATTGGTGATCAGACAACAAGAAGCATTACGCTTAAGACTCAATAAACAAAATAAAGAATTACCCAATATAATTAAATCAATTATTAAGCCTAGTAATATGGTGTTTCATCACTTCCCTAGAACAAAAATAAAATGCTGGGGGTTGGGGGATCCACCTTTATTATAACTAATTTAGAAATTTCTCTTATTATAATATGGAATTTATTCGTGATATTACCAACCAGCCATATAAGCGGTATCCTCATTAAGTTAGATTTTAATTAAGTCCAATCAGCCATAAAGGCGGTATCATTATTTGTCCATAAACCAGCCATATAGGCGGTAATTATCTGTCACCTAAAGACCGGCCATATAGACGGCGTTGCTTTATGTCAAATAAATAAAACCAGCCATTAATGCAGTAATTATTTTTAATTTGAATTATAATTTCCATATTATAATTAAGTGAGATTAATCTAAATTAAAATAACAAAAGTTTCACCCTTACCTCAGCGGAAATCTAACTACTAAACATAAATGAAAAGAGAAGAAAAAGAAACTACTAATATTACTGAAAATAAAAATGCATAAATTAAATTACAAAAAATAAACACACAAGATGAAATCCTTAAAGTCCTTACAAAATCCTAAGGAAAGCATGAGAATTACAAATGAAATGGTTTGGTATTTATAGGAAAATCTAAAGGCTTCCACTAATTTCTCCACCGATTGCTCTACCAAACATGGCATTAAACATGGCACCAAACATGGTACCAAACATGGCATCATACATGGCATGGAAGTTTGACAATTTTTATTTTTTATTTTATTAATTTTATTTTATATTTTGAAAATGACTATAGTAGTTACACAAAATATATTGGATTGTTCAATTATTTCGGCCATGGAAAATTCAGAATTCGAAATTATTTTGACATTCAAAGTTGTATATATTCGAGTCTTCTTCAATCTGAAATCTAAAACAGCTCAATCGGATATCGGATAAAAAAGTTATGGCCAAAATATGAAACTTGCGCAAAATTGAAATTTAGGACTGCACTTCGTGACGCGTACAATAAATTTTCATTTTTTGATCTTTTTTCCTCCAAATTTCATCATTTTAGCCCCGAGATGATTGCATTAAGTTCCAATATTACTTTTATCTGCAAAACAAAACAAAAACACATCAAAACGTTCATAAAACTCGAGAAACTAGACAAAATATTAGGTTAAATGAGTGGGAAATGGTGATATAATTACCACTCATCACACCCCCAAACCTAACATTTTACTAGTCCTCGAGCAAAACAACAAAATAAAATAACATAAAAATCTTTAAAATAAAATTAAGCTAAGCCACTTTCGTAGGGATCACGGTTGCATTTAGCATATGCAACAAGCCTTTAAACCCCTAGGTGTCCCTAGTGGAAGAGTTGAAGTCTCGTGAGGGCTTACAGCGATGATACCCACAAACGTCTTATAAAAGTAAAAAGGAAGTAAAACTAATGCACACAAAAACAAAAAGACAAGAGAAAAGAGAATAAAAAAGTTAGTGACTAATCAAGTGAAATTCTACTCCAAGTTAGTAGTTGTTTTCTTTCTTTTTAAATTACCGAATAAGTAAATTCTCCGATTATAATTATCATTCTCCATATACACAGCCAACAAAATATTAATCAATTCATTTTTTCCCACTACAGTCACAAGTGTTGTTGATAATAGAGTAATATTTTTGTCCTAAAGTTTTATCAGAATTCACATCTTTTGTAGCAATTGAATTATTTTTTTTCGGATTTTTCTGATTTTTTTCTTTCTTTTTCTGATTTTATTTTTTTATTTATATACAATATCTTTCATCTATATAACGAGCTTTGGGCCGGTGGCTCCCAAACTAGTTGGCTTTAGGGCACCAGGTGTTAAGAAACCCCTATAGACTTAATTACTCAGACTTCCAACATCTTTGATCCATGTAGCAAGCTTTGGGCCAGTGACTCCCAAACCAGTTGGTTTTAGGGAACTAGGTGTTAAAACACCCCTACGGACTTAATAACTCAGATCTCAACATTTTTTTTTTTTTTTCTTTTTTTTTCATTTTTTTTACTCTATTGCCATTTATAGATGCTTCCTCCAATTAAACTAGAGCACTGAATATTACAAACTTTTCAATTACAACTCATGTCCGTATGTTACGATGCATATTGATAATACTTACCAACTGAGCATATGAAGATCCATTTTAGTCAGTTTTATGGAGAATTCAAAAATTAAATAATTTAAAAGGAAATAAACAAAAATCAACTTGTTTCAAAAATGGGTTGAAATACGTATGAGGAGTGGGAACTCCTTACACAGCTATATCTCACCAATTTCACCTTTCTAGTCAAAATAAAATGCAAAAACACAATTTTTTTTTTAATTTTTGAAAATTTTTAAATTTTTTTGTATTTTTCGAAAAAAAAAATTGGACTAAAAATCTAATAAAAATGACACAAAATACTAACCAACAATTTCCTCCCCCAAACCTAAATTAGACATTATCCCCAATGTCTTAAACGGTAGAAGAAGAGTTTAAGAGGTCATACTTGGCTAGCTGAAATTCTACGAAAAATAATTACCGATTAAGATCTATGTCCCATTTACGCTTCTTACCACGATCGCTATCTGACCAGTTCAACTTGGAAAGAATAGGGTGGATTTTTGGTTCAAAGGTTAGGATCTAGTCAATTAATTCTTTGGCCTTTGTTACAGTCAGGAAAAAATCATGTACTGATTTTGTGACGAACTCATGTCTTTTGGCTTCCGTAAGAAATACAAACAGAAAATTGAAAAAATGTTCAATGTTGAATAATCCAATGGGCTTCTGATGAATGTTCAAGTGTGCCCATGATGCCACTCTGAATATCTCTTCAAATGTTCCAAGCTCACTTGGTAAAGCAATAAATGCATCAGCAGTTTTGACCATTTCAAGGAGTTGTTCAGACATCCCCAAGACAATGCATTCACTCCATTTTTTTTTTCTGATTATGTGTTCGTCCACCAAAGTTTTTGGAATGATTCCCAAAACATGACCGCCACCCTCTTGAACGGCTTTTAAAATGCTTCCCATTAATCCAAGATTGCCACCGCCATATACCAGGCGCATATTTTATTCTGCTATGACTCTCCCCAATTCCTTTGCAGCCTCAATGAACTCTGGTTTATTACCAGAGATTGATACACAGAAAACATAAATTCGCTTGACTCGCTGCTGCGAAGTAGCTTTCATTTCTTCTCTCTCATTTGGATGTATATATGTATTTTTCGAAGAGAGAAATGTAAAGCTGAATTTATAGAACCTGAAAATGGGTGAGTAATAGTAGCACTAGTATCTGCCAACTGACAATAAACGTTAAAATAAATTGTGAAAATCAAAAAGTATAGATCTTGTCGGCGAAAATAAATGAAAATAACAGAAGAAAACAAATCAAAATAATTATTAAGGCAATGGAATTGTGTACACAACACGCCACTCGTTTCCTATATAAATTCATTAGGATGCGTCTCAAGAATCCATTCCTTACTCTGTTGGACAATTATGACCCATAGCGTCACTATTTGTACAGATCATGGTGTTGTTGTACAAATTAACTATGTGACAAAGGAGATTGCTCTCTTATCATTTGTGATTAGATCACCTAGATGTATAAATGATAGGAGGTCCTTATGATTTGTTCCTGGATTGATAATGATATGAGACAATATCAATCCACGAAGGATAAATCATTAAATATCCCTAGTCAGAGTATTATCGAGATTGGACATCGATAAATACGTAAAAGACTAGTATTACATCTGTGCGCGTTGTGAGGGCATAACGGTATAGTTCTCATATATTTGGGTATAGGATACTCATGCAAGTATAATAGGAGGTTGTGTTTTACCGATGGTACGGGAAACAGCTTCGCTCTGGATAGACCCCCTCGGAATTCCATTGGTAGTATAACTATGTGTCTATGGAAGTCCGAAATCAGGGTAGGTGTATTTGGTCTTAACCTGAGACTTGCACCGCTAATACTTGCGACAATCAATATACTTTGGTTGTGGTCGTCCAGGGCTTTAACCGGTTCTGTGTATGCCTCTATTGGGTATATTGAGAATCGTAGTGTGTTGGGTGTGATGTTAAGACAGAAGTATCACTCCAGTCATATAGAGATAATAGTCACATATAATACATGACTGGTTCTCTTAAATGTTGTAGCTATCGGGATAAAATGACAAGGTCATGTTTATCCGATTATAGAGACTAGTTACCAGAGATTCGATATGTGCTTTGTACGGGGCAGACACAATTCCAGCCCCATGCCTAGCACGTGACATCCGATACTGGATCGAAATACGCAATACTATGTATACTACTCCTGATATAGATCCTTGTATTCATGTTAGGATATTTCTGGAGAATTGGGTAGGCATGGCGCTTTGCTAGAAGCCAACCTTGTCTTGTAAATCGGTAAAACGTAGTACTTGGTACTTACGTGTTCGGATAGTCCGACGACCGAATTTACTGCCAACATATCCGGGGATCTCATGGGTCGCTTCCCGAAGATTCACCGATGATGTATGACTCGCACTTTAAATTAATCTAGGATTAATTAGAAGAGAAAAAATTAATTTGGGATTAATTACGGAGATATTTTATCTGGGATAAAATTTCATTTAAAGAGAGATAACGATTAATTTGGAATTAATCGATTAAAATAATATATTCTATATATTATACGAAATTGGATTTCGACGCGGAATTAAAATTAGATTTTAATTCAGGCGAACGAGTTAATTTAGAATTAATTCGTTAGCGACGTGAATAGTGATTTCGCTAGGCAAAATCATTTAATTATGTCGCAACGGAAAATTCATTAATTTGGAATTAGCGAACCCGAGCTCGGGATTGTTTGCGAGCTCATTCGCATTTCGAATTCGAGTGCGGCACGCAAATCAAATCAAGCGTCAAATCACTTGTCACTTTGAGTGATGTGACTTGACAACTTGATTGATTGATGGGAAGTAATGTGAGTTGATGGAAAGCATTGATTGCTTGACTTTTTGAAAGCTAAATTCATTGTAAATGAATTTGAAATTCACATTTGTGTATAAGATACACAAATTAGAAACAACTCACACAACTCTCATCTCTTTCCTTCTCTCTTCTTCACGCCCATTTGGGCATTTTTCTGGTTCTGTTTTCTAGGAAAACCGTGAGCTAGAGGGAAGCAAGTGTGATGATTTTGCTGAAAAATCATCAAGAGCTAGCACTCCGAGAGACATGCGAAGGTGATAGGGAAGTCCACCCATGAGCGTGGAATCACCACGACGAAGCTTGGAGCTTGATGGAGGACATCAATGGCCGAATCTTGGAGAGGAAACCAGTCCACTGCCGAATGCACCAGTGAGCAGAAAATCAGTTTTGTTCTTCTCCACGTCGCTCAACCGATTGATGTGAGTATTCCGCAACTCCCTCGATGTATTCAAATGTTTATTTCTTGCTTTGTATTCGATCCTTAGGGCCGTAGAAACTCCAACATACTCAGCCACCACTAATGAATTAGCTCTCATCTTTTTGATTGCCAAACACCATTCCTCCTTAAATTCTCCATTTGTGCCTTTCCCTACAAAACTAACGCACAAAATTAAAAACTATATAACATGTATACACAAAATATAAAAATAGAAATTATAATAAATTACATGGGTTGCCTCCCTGCTATCGCTAAATTTTTCTTCTTCAGCCAGACGTGACTGAAATCCATATGTCAATGAGGTTTCAGTGTCATTTTGGATGTACGATTAAAGACAGTCCCATGAGCGTTGCTTTTGAAGGGTCTCTTCCAACGGTAAAGTGGCAAAAAGAATTTTGTCTCATTCAGTGCTTGTGCCATCTTTTTAAACTTTGTCGCTCCAACAGTTCTTGAAAAGAAAGAAATAAAATTAGGAGGTATCGTATGGTGCTTGACTTGGAATGGAAGTTCCATTCTGTCAAGCTTTTGGGCGATATATTTAATTTGTACTCCCCAAAACAGTGATGTTTCTCTTGAATGCACTGGATCTTCAATAAGGTCAGATATTTGCTCCTCCATTTGCTCTACTTCTTGCTCCATCTTTTCTTCACATATATATTTTAGGATTTCCGCATTCAATTCTTCATCTGTCATCTATGAAATGCATGCTCCATAAGTGTCAATTTGAGGATGTAAAGAGATGTAAGATTTAAGGTCTTCATCCTCTGAGGTTGATGTGATTGGCTCAGGTAGATCTTCTTCAAACATGTGTGCAATGAAAGCTCCAAGATCTTCATTTTGAAGATGGAAAGTTTGATCCTCCCTTGTTGGTGCAGTTGGTGTAAATAGCTTAGCTTCTTCATCCTGGTCAGAGTCAAAATAATAAAAATCAAACAGAGACTTCGTTGGTTTGTTTTCCTGAACTGATACCTCAGATTCCTGATACTGCTCAGCCTCATCCTCTGCTAAAGTGTCATCTTGAAATGCTTGGTACTCGAAGGCTTCGTCAGTTTCGTCTGAAAATGCTTCTTGAGGTATGTAGCTCTGATTTTCTGTTAATTATCTCATTTGATATGTCAGTCTCTGAATGAATGCTGATTGTCTCTGAATTCTTTCGAATTGATTCTGGTATGTTTCAAGCATTGCATCCAACTTTTCGTCTCGTTTCTTGTTCCAATCCTTGAGCATGTCAACCAATTGTTCTTCCTCTGATGGTTCTGGTTCTTGATGAAGATCAAAGGTGGATGGTGGATAAGATAGAAAATATGATGGTTCTTCGTACCTTGAATGATTCCAATAATTCTACCACTCTGAAAGGTATATACATTGATCGCTCGGGTGGTTACCATCACATATCACACATCTCCCCATTTCATTCTGTTGAGCAAATGTAGTATTGATTGGTTCTGATATCCAGTGATAGTTGTTGGGCTGGACAACAGGCCTCAGAAAACCGGACTGTTGCTCCCAGATTTAGGGTGTATCTTCTTCTAGTAAAGCTCGTGATCTTTCAATCTCCCAATAATGTTCCATTTTTCAACCACCTGAAAAATAAAATAAAGAAATAAAAATTACAAATAAAAATAAAGAAAATTAGATACAAGTAAATTAGATAGCTTCAAAATTAATAACTCAAGAAAATTAAGTCCCCGGCAACGGCGCCAAAAACTTGACTGGTGCATTCACACGCGTATAACGCAAGCGCACGTATCGTTCAAGTAGTATAAAAATATCGATCCCACGAGGACTTAATTCCTACTGTTGTTATTAATTATTGATACTATTTATTTACAGGTATTTAATTGAGGGAGAAGAGAATGATTGTTTGATTGGTTGGTTGAATGTGGATTTGATAAATAAAATAAAAACAGACTCAAAAGAAAATACTAAGGAAAATAAAAAATAAAAAAGACTTAAAGATCTAGGGTCGTGACTCCAAAAAATATTATTATAAAGATGAATTATTCTCTTACTTATATGTAATAAATTAGTTTGCTAACCTGGAACACGAAATTATACAAAAGCCTATGTCGATGGTCAGCTGCACATACCCATTATAACCCAATTGAACCATATGTCTATGTAAACCAAATTACCTGGATTCATTAAGATCAAGTTCCAATTGTGGCTACAGCCACCTGACAGGTATATGTCTATCCTGTAAGGAAATCTATTAAAGGGTTATCTATCCTCAAGGAAGATCGTGGGCTATTGAATATAAGGCTGAAACCTGAAATCTCTATGTCTAGTTCATTTTAAGTTTACCACAGCAATCTTATTGGTGATCAAACAACAAGAAGCATTAAGCTTAAGACTCAATAAACAAACTAAATAATTACCCATAAAAAGAAAATCAATTATTAAGTGTGGATATTGTGTTTCATCACTTCTCTAGAATAAAAATAAAATGCTGGGGGTTGGGGATCCACCTTTTCTATTCCTAATTTAGAAATCTCCATTATTATAATATAGAATTTATTCGTGATATTACCAACCGACCATATAGGTGTTATCCTCATTAAGTCAGATTTTAATTAAGTCCAACCAGCCATAAAGGCGGTATCATTATTTGTCCATAAACCAGCCATATAGGCGGTAATTATCTGTCACCTAAAGACCGGCCATATAGGCGGTGTCATTTTATGTCAAATAAATAAAACCAGCCATTAAGGCGGTAATTCTTTTAATTTGAATTATAATTTCCATACTATAATTAAGGGAGATTAATCAAAATTAAAATAACAAAAGCTCCATCTTTCCCCCAGCGGAAATCTAACTACTAAACATAAAAGAAAAGAGAAGAAAAAGAAACTACTACTATTACTGAAAATAAAAATGCATAAATTAATTTACTAAAAATAAACACACAAGATGCAATCCTTAAATTCCTTACAAAAACCTAAGAAAAGCATGAGAATTACAAATGAAATGGCTTGGTATTTATAGGAAAATCTAAAGGCTTCCACCAATTTCTCCACCGATTGTTCCACCAAACATGGCACCAAACATGAAATCAAACATGGCACCAAACATGGCATCAAACATGGCACCAAACATGGAAGCATGTTTGGTGGAAGTTTGACAATTTTATTTTTTTTTATTTTATTAATTTTATTTTATATTTTGAAAATGATTATAGTAGTTACACAAAATATTTTGGATTGTTCATTGATTTCGGCCATGGAAACTTCAGAATTCGAAATTATTTTGACTGTCAAAGTTTTAGATCTTCGAGTCTTCTTCAATCTGCAACTTGAAGTAGCTCAATCGGATATCGAATGAAAAATTTATGGCCAAAATACAGAACTTGCACAAAACTGAAATTTAGGACTGCACTTCGTGACGCATACAGTAAATTTTCGTTTTTGACCTTTTTTTCCTCCGAATTTCATCGTTTTAGCCCCGAGTTCATTCCATTAAGCTCTAATATTATTATTATCTGTAAAATAAATAAAAACACATCAAAACGTTCATAAAACTCGAGAAACTATACAAAATATTAGGTTAAATGAGTGAGAAATAGTAATATAATTACCACTCATCAGTAGTTCTTGCACAAGAAGTCGTCTGACGACCATGTCTCTTCTCGCAGTTGCTTGGCTGTTTTTGTTTCTCCCTCCACAAGACCTGGAGGATTTTTGAGGTTGTTAGCCAACTGCATAGTTGTCAGGTAGAACAACATTTTGCTCTGCCACTGTTTAAAGTTTGCCCCACTAAAATTTTCTGATTTTTCTCCATGAGCGACCAGTACTGTGATATTTCCGCTAGTTATGTATAACTGGAAAACCAACAACAATCAATATGTCTACAAAAGACAAATTTCACAATGATCAAATGAATAATCTTGTTTAAGTGATATACTAAGAATCCACTCATTGTTATATTGGACAGTAATACCAAATAACACAAGTTTTTGAATTTACGACTAAGGTTTCTTATGATAAGTAAATAAATGAATATTCCCATAGAATGAGTAGGGTTCGGAGTAACCACTTAAATCCCTGGCCACTTAGGAACTTATAGCTTTTTTGACAAAATATCTTTTGAACATTATCTCAATAGAATATCTTAGACATTCAAACTTAGTATTACACTTCAATTCACGATACAATATGTATATGTGTGTATTAATCAATCAAGCTTAGATGGAATTACGTGTGTAAAATTACACTTTTAATTCTCAACTAAGTATGCAACACATAATTAAATTTCAACTTTATCACTATGTGTATGCTTGTGATAATTGAACATCCTAATATTAACTTAAATCTATACTACCATTTTTATTGTAATACAATATATGATTTTACTAAGTTTACGACAATATAAATTAATCTAAGGCCTTTTTATTTTAAAAATAATTCCATGATTAATTTCGTTAGTGTCACGTTCATTTCTTCATTCGAACGAACCTATCTAGTGTGTTCACGTTCGTGTAGCTTTGTAAATGCGTTTGAACGAAGTGTTCCAGAAAGTTCATGTTCACGTAGTATTAGAGAACACATTCGAATGAACTATTCCATAGAGTTTACGTTCATGTTGCGTTCGAAAATACGTTCGAATGAAATGTTAAAGAGGGTTTACATTCATGTTGCATTTGAAGACACGTTTGCACATTCTTTGGCAGAAGACTTACATACGAGTTGCGTTTGAATACCCATTCGAACACTCTTATGAAAAATCAAAATTTTACCTATGCGTTCGTCGGGCGTTCGAACGCCCTTGTATATTTTTCATGCACATAATACATTTTTCCTAGAAATTTGATTATTAACACATGCAAATTCTCATCTAACAACATTAAAAATAATAAGTTCTTAAGATTGTTGTGTATTATGTGCTATAAAATGAAATCAACATGGAGCAACCAAATCTTAAAAATCAAAACAAGAACACAACAATGGAATCAAATCTACAATAACATACCAATATTAAACATAAAACCTTAAAACTTAGAGAAAAACTAAGAAAAATCCGGAAAAATGTTGATGATGATTAAAAAAATGAAATCCAATTCGAGATGCCTCTGTCTTTAAGAATTTATTAGCCTCCACCTCGGTGCCCTACAGATGCAATGTGGCTAACGTTCTCCCAGGATTCCTTGGATGCTTCTTACTGAAAGGGCACTCCTTTAACAAGATCCTGAACTAGGACAATGGAGGAAACTCTCTCTTAACTCCAAAAGACAAAACTCAAGACTTATGTGACTTTCTGTAGTATGGACACTTGTGTTTTTTTTCTTGATCTCAATGAACTCAAGGGCCTCTTAATTTATAGGCAAGAAATGGTGCTTTTGAGGGCACCATTTGGTTTGAGGTGTAACCCTCCCAAGGGTTATACCCCTTCCCTGACGCCCTTTTAGGCCTAGAGTCTCATCCTATCAAATTAGAGGACATATCCCTACAAATTTGTGTCTTTCCCATAAGGCAAAATTTGTGGCTTTCCCATAAGGCAAAACCCAAAAGACATGACCTTCCTACACTCATTTTAAATATTTATAGAATTTACAACAGTAATAATAGAAAACCCTTCCCTTAAGGAATATAAAACTCCCAAATATTTTAAAATTAGAAAAGTGACATTCAACTATCATGTAAATTATCGTAATAATAATTTAGTTCCTTCAATTTTGAAAATACAATTTTTAATATATATCCTTAAATATTCTTCGTAAATTTTGAATTAGTTTTTCTCAATTAGTGTTAAACAACTTGAATATCTAAAACTATCCAAATATAATAAGAGTTTGTTTCAAAATTAAATAAAAAGTAACTTAATCAATAAAAAGTACTTAAGGACAGTAATTAAAAGTTGTATTTTTTTAAAACTGTAAGGAGTAAAGTTTATTTTTCTAAAATTAAAGGGACTAAAATATTATTATGATAATTTATATGGAAGTTGGGCATCATTTTCTCATTTTTGATAAAGATATATAACCCATATTTTAATAGATTTTGTTTGTTTTAACAATTAAATTATTAATATTATTTATTTACATAATAACTATGAGAGTGCATAATAATTATATTGAATTATTATAGGAAATTCTCTAAATATTTATAAGTGAAGTATGGGAGAAACATGTTCCTTAAGAAGTACCTTATAGAAAAGGTAAAAGATTAAGGGACATATTCATTAAATTGAAAGAATGTAACTCTAGGCATTAAAGAGCATTAGAAATGGATATGACCTTTAGAAGGGTTATGCCCTAAACCAAAGGGTGCTCATAAATGCACTATTTCATGCCTGTTAAAAATGGGACATTTGATTCATTTTCTTCCATCCAAAAATTTCATAAATCATTCATAGTTAAGATAGTCAATTCTAAAGAGACTTTCCATCATTATTCCAAGTTCAAGCTCTTGAAGAAAGGAGTACCACTTTTACAAGAAGAAATCAAGTAATCCTAGGAAAGCGTTAGCCACAAGACATCCGTAGAGTACCAAGGCAAGGCTAATAAGTTCTTAAGGACAGAGGAAACTCGACTTGGTTTAAGAATCAATATTTTTTTAACACATTTTTCATGTTTTTCTAAGTTTCCATTGATTGCATGATAGAAAGAACTTGATTGAATTATGCATGTTAAATTTCGTTAGATCTAACAATCTTAAGAACTGATTACTCTCTATGCTTTGTTAACTCTGAATTGTGCATGTTTAAATGATCTTCTTCTTGGAAAATGTGTTTTGTGCATGAAAATTACATAAGAGCGTTCAAACACATGACAAATGCATAAGAAAAAAAACTCAATATTTCGTAGTTGCGTTCGAACGTGTCTTCAAACACAACTCGAACGCCAATCCTCAGGAAAGGTTTGGTCAAACACATATTTAAATGTCACTCGAAGGCAAGTCCTCTGTAAAAAATTTGTTCAAACACGTTATCGAACACTGCACGAATGTGAACACTCTGTCATGTTTCATTCGAACTTATGAATGAACGTGACACTAACGCAAGTCAATTTTGGAATTGTTTAGATTTAAAATAATAACATAGACTTATATCAATCTAAAAATTTCATACAACATATAATTTTCATATGATATACATGTTATAGCCATGGAATTTGGAATATATATATATATATAGCAATATTAACTTAGTAAAATCATATACTAAATATTATAAACTTTGTAGTATAGGTTTAAGTTAATATTAGGAAATTCAATTATCCCAGGCTTATATCTAGTCTATAATGTGATAAAGTTGAAAATTATTTGTTGATTGTTTGTTGCATACTTGGTTAAGAGTTAAAAGTATAGTTATGCACAAGCAATTCCATCCAAACTTGATTGAATTTCTACACACACACACATATTTGAAAATCATTATACTTGTAAATTAAAGTGTAACACTAAAATTGAATGCCTAAGATACTCTATTGAGAAAGTGATTAAGGATATTCTGTCTATAAGGCGATAAAAGCCTAAGTGGGCAGGGATTAGAATGTTACGTCAGACCCTCCCCTCGTCTTCTATGAACTTTCCTTTATTTACCAATCATAAGAAATCTTAGTTATAAATTTAAAAATTTATGTTATTTGGTACTACTGGCCAAGATAACAATAAGTGGACTCTTAGAGTAACATATAAACAAGATCATATAGCTAATCATTATGTGATTTTTCTTTTATAGACTAATTGATTTCCGGATACACATGGCTAAATGAAATATCACACTACCGGTCACTCATGGAGAGAAATCAGATAAGTTTGGTGGAACAAACTTCAAAACAGTGGCAGAGCAAAATGTTATTCTACCTAACAACATTGCAGTTGGTTAAGTAACTCATGTAAGATCCTTTAGGTCTTGTAGAGAGAGAAATGGAAATAGCCAAGCAACTAAAAGTTGAACATGGTCGCAAGGTGACTTCTTATGAAAGAACTATCTCTAGGAAGGACTTGACAATACCCTATACAATATGTAACAAGGCATAACTTCTACAAAGATCCTCTAAGAATCTCTCGAGAAGAAATACAAAACAGAGGATGATGGACATAAGAAATTTCTCATGGGTAGGTTCCCAGACTATAAGATGGTAAATTCAATGACGATAATTTCTTAGTTGGGTGAACTACAATTGACTATTCATGAAATATTGGATGAGGGAATAAAACTCTGCGAAATATTTCAAATTGCCACAATTATTGAAAAGTTGCCTCAATCAAGGAAGGACTGCAGGAGCTATCTGAAACACAAAGAGAAGCATATGAATCTTGAAGACATTGGAGTTTGATTGAGGATTGAAGAGGACAATAGAAAGTCCGAGAGTGCCAGCTACAAGATTATGGATTCTAAGGCCAACATCATCGAGGGTGGAAAGGGTAGCAGAAAGAGAAAGAACAGTGGAGCTGATTCTTCCCAAGCAAACAAGAAGTTCAAAGAGAAGTGCTACGTTTGTGGGAAAAGCAGTCATATGGAAAAAGATCGTAGAAACATGAAGTCTTAGGACAAAGGCAAGATAAAGAAAAATGATGCTCATTTCACTGAGGATGAGCAATTATCTAATGACATTTCTGAATTGAACCTCTCAATAATTATAACTTAAGCCAACTTAGTTGGAAACCTGAAAGAATGGTGGATAGACACTGTGGCTACTCGCCATATTTGTGCAGATAGCAAGATGTTTTCCTCATATCAGAAGGTCGATAGTGGTGATCATCTAACTATAGGAAACTCGTCGACCGCTAGAGTGGTTGGACAAGGAACAATGATTCTAAAGATGACATCCGGGTAGGAGCTTACATTAAAGAATATTTTGCATGTTCTTGATATTCAAAAGAACTTAGTTTTAGGCTCAGTCCTTAGGAAGAAAGTTTTAAGCTTGTATTTGTTTCTGATAAGTTTCTACTAACTAAAAATGATGTCTATTGAGGAAAATGATACATCACCGAGGCTTTTTCAATCATAAATATCACAATCTCTGTATTTAGTGTGGGTTGAACACAATCTCTGTAATTTCGACACACTTTCACTTATTTTCATTAAAACTTGACAACGTACACTTGCGGTACGATATAAAATATCACAACAAATTTTTGGCACCGTTTTCGGGGAAAACTTGTTGTGATATTTATATCGTACCGCAAGTATATGGTGTCAAGTTTTAGTAAAGATAAGTGAAAGAGTGTCAAACCCACAAAGATTGTATTCAATTCACACTAAGTACTATAATAAGTAAACATTCTAATTTATCCAATTCAATACAAGTCATCTAAATACAAAACGAAAAACTAAAATAATAAGATTTTTATCGGGATCCCTTATCGAAATTTTGAGGGTATCGGTAGACTCCATATACCTCCACGAATGAGTAGGAATTGACAGAATTCGAATCAGAGCTCCTGAGAAAATCTATCACTATTCATCTGAATCTTTCTCTCTTGATAATTGTGAAATTGAGCACCCACCGGAAAAACTGACTCAATGGCCTTGTAGTATTATCTAAGAGCTTCGATTTGGCGGGTGGCTCGACTGTGAAACGAGCCAGGATTGGAACACCCATATGCACATTCTTTCCTCATTATCTCTAGATTCTAGCTGCCTTAGGGCCATCATCAGCCACCGGTAGATGCACAGTAGCCGGGCGCACCAACGAACATTGTCGCATTCGTCACCGGTGGCCGAATAGTGGCTGTGGGCCACTATTTCTTCAAAATGACGTAGGGGGTCG